>JAJIYU010000395.1:0-52711 GCA_030144865.1 Tinospora cordifolia
TGATAGGCCTAAAATCTTTTACTGTCCTCACTACGTTTTTCTTAGGGATCAAACAAATATATGTCTCATTGGTATGCCTATTCACCACACCAGAGTTATAAAACTCCCTCATCACCTTCATCAAATCTTCCTTCATTGTTTCCCAACTTTTCTGATAAAATATTATAGAGAAACCATCCGGTCCGGGGGCCTTATTTCCATCACAATCAAAAACAGCCGCTTGCACCTTGTCCTCCGAAAAAAGCTCCTCTAACTTCCTACTATCTTCTATGCCTATTGGACTCCATTTAATTCCTTCTATCCCACTAATGTGATCTTGTTTTTTTCCAAACACTTCAGAAAAATGGTTAAGAATGGATTCTTCAATACTTCCATCATCTTCTAGAATGACCCCATTGTCCCCTTCCAGCTTATCCACTGAATTTGCCATTTTTCTTCCGCTCATAATATGGTGAAATAGCTTGGAATTTGCATCTCCTTCCTTAAGCCATCGGATCCGAACTCTAACCCATTCCCCTTTTTCCATTTCTTTAACCACCTTCCACAATTCACCTTTTTTCTACCACCTCATTCTCCTCTTAACCTCATCCCACTGACTACCCTCTTCTAGTTTATCTAGAGTTTCAATTTCTTTCTCTAAGTGATTTCTCCTAACTTCATCCTTTAACAAAGTTGCAGCCCCCCATTCATAACATGTGTGCCTAATCCTTTGGAGCTTTTGCATGAATTTGTATCCTTCCCACTTACCATCCGCCTCCTCATTCCACCATTTCTTAATTTTAGCTGTAAACTCCGACTGAAAAGTAAGTCTACTATCAAACCTTTTCGGTCCTGGTCCCCATCTAGGTTTGGATGTACTCAAAGATATAGGCCAATGATTTGACACGAACCTCTCCCCCACCTGCTGTCGGACAAATGGAAATAACGATGCCCATCCTTCCCTGAACAAGAATTGATCTAGCCTGCAACAAATTAGGTCCCTTTGAAAATTTGACCATGTGAATGTCCCATTGTACAAAGGAGGATCATGAAGACCTAGCTCTCTAATCAAGCTATCAAAGTCCTTCATACTATGTGTGGAATGCCCATTACTTTTCTCAGAAGCAAAACAAACTACATTGAAATCTCCAACAGCATAGCACTTGTCTCCACATAAGGCACTGGGAGCACCTATCTCATCCCGAAATAGATCCCTTCCCCTCCGCCTACTTGGACCATACTCCCCTGATAGCCACCATTCTGACCCTTCAGTTTGTTTTATCTTGACTGAAACACTAAAATTACCTATTAACTCCTCCGCCACCTCACATCTGTGAGAATCCCAAACCATTAATACACCCCCGGCTATCCCTACTGCTTGTAAGTATACCCAACCTTTAAATCTAGATTGCCATACAGCTTCAATTAGCTCTCTGCCACCGAACACTTCTTCACCTCTTGGAGAATCACAATATCCGGATTAGTCTTGCCAACAATTCGTTTAATCATCCTTTTTTTTGTCACCAGAACCACAACCTCGAATTTTCCAAGAAAGAATCTTCAGTAAAAACAATATCGCCCAATCTATATGCTTAGGTGATCATCCTATGGACTCTCTCCTTTCCGCTCTTTCCTTACGTCCAACTCGACTAGCATCATATTCAATTTCCTCAGAAATTCTTTCACTTCTTCTTTACTCAAAGCCTTCATTTGCTTCATGTTAACCCTTTCGCTTTGAGTAGTCTATTCCATTGATAGCTACTTATGTCTTCCAGACCTTTGTTTTCATTAACTTGTGGCTGCCACATCAAAGCATCTCCCATAAGTTCCCCATCCATAGTTTCTCCTTACTCACTTGCCGAACCATAATCATCTGAAGAATTGCTGTAGTAACTCAAGGATTCACTCCTATGAAGAGCCATCATCTCATCCTCTTCGGACAACTTTTTTCCTTCCACTAAGTCTCTCGCCATGTTCACCCGCCTCTTGCTGAGAGTTGGACGCCGTTTTATGAAACTTAACTGACCGATTGTTCCTACGGGAGTATACCAACAGTTGTGGAACGTTCCTCAATTGGTGTGAATCATTATAGTTAGAATTTCCTTCCCTTTCATGTTCCCTCTCTTCCTCCTGATATTTTAGAGAGCATGTGGAGCTGTCCCCCCGTCCCTCCATCAAAGTGTTGGTTGGGCCCCAGAGGATTTGGAAGGCTCTTTATCTTGTCTAAATTCCTGCTGGGCTTCATTAACTTGGCCCATCATTTTGTCCCCCAGCCCACTGGTGTTTTAATTAAAATCCAGGCCTTTAAGATCATGGGCCCTAGCTATCGGTCTGGATTTTGTGCTCTGGGCCTTAAAATTACGGCCCATATCCTCTGTATCCCCTCTTTTTAAAATCTAACGCCTCGATTCCTCAGACGTCTTTGCGAGTCTATTGGCTTCTGCAGTCATCTTCATCACTTCCTATTCTTGGTATGAACATCTTCGGCGCCGATCTGCAAGTGTTCCCCTTCCTTTTTGTTTTCGATGCCTGCGACATCCTGCGCACCGCAACCTCCACTGTTTCTTTCTGCAGTTTCGCTCCCAACGGTAAGATCCCCGTCCTTCTTCCTCGTTTGACTCCTCTGCAACTCTGCGCCACCTACTCCTTTCTCTTGTCCCATCGACCACCTCGGTTCATCATTTCTCTCCTTACGGGTTGTCTTTGACATGCCGTTTCCTTTCTGTCCGTTCTGTAGCATCCAATCCCTTTCTTCTTCTGTCTCGTCATGCTCCGGCGTAGTTTTCCGATGCTAAGTTTGCTGCTGGTCATCACCCATCGCCGGTGAGGATCTCCATCCTCTATCGTTTCCAGTTTTGAAAACTAAATGTCGACGACTATCGATTGCCTAGAAACCATGGGCCCCGAGTATCATTTCGTATCTTTCTTCTCCTTCCTGATTTGCCCTAAATAACCTAATCCAGCATGTTCCATCCTCAGTTGGAACTTTCATCTTCTTCGGCAGAAAGCTGCAAATGAAGTTCTTGCACCTTCGTGTAAACTGTCTCATACAACACTCCTTCACCAAAACCATTCTCGAGTTGGATCAAACCACCGCACTTTTGAGCAATCAATTCCAGCATGGACTTAGCCCTTTAAAACCATTAAACTTTCTCCTCGGTTTTCCATTTATAAAAATCGAATAATTAACTGTTTTCAGGCAAGCTAGAATCTATGTTCTCCATTTCTTCCCAAATCCTTTCTTCTTCATCACGAAATCCAAGAAGCTCCACCTAACAGAGTTATAGGCTTTTGCAAAGTCAACCTTCAATATGAGGCCCTCCTTCCCATTTGTCCTATAATCCTCAACTGTTTCAATAGCAATCAAAATGGCATCTATTGTTTTTCTGTTTTTCACAAATGCCATTTGATTTTCACTTACAGCCGTTGGTAGGACATGCTTGAGTCTATTAGCAAGTGTCTTTGCAACTATTTTATACATACTTGTCATTAGACTAATTAGCTTATAATCTTCCACTTTCATTGAGTTCTTCTTCTTTGGAATGCTTTCATTGAGTTCTTCTTCTTTGGAATGAGGCATATGTATGTCTCATTTACTCTTCTATTTATGACAACATCCTTATAGAATGCTTTGAGATAATTCACCACATCCTATTTCATTGTTTCCTAGTTCTGCTCAAAAACGCTATAGTAAAACCATCTGGTCCCGGTGCTTTTCCTCCATCGCAGCTGAATAAAGCTTCCTTAGTCTCCTCTTCCTCAAATTCCCTTTCCAACCAAGCTCTTTTTCCTTCTGAAATCTGTTGCCAATGCAGGCCGTCCACTTCCCATTTCCTATCAGAACTTTCTTTAAATAACTCCTCAATGTATTGGGTGACTACATTTTGAATATCGCCTTCTTTCTCCACCAACTTTCCTGAGGCATCCTACATTCTACTTATAATAGCTCTTGCTTTCCTCAAAGACAAAATCCTTTGAAAGAATTTGGTATTAACATCTCCTTCTTTGGCCCATTTCATTTTAGCTCCTTGCCTTGTTCTTCTTTCAATTCTTGATTCCACTTTATAGTTCTCCTCTATCACCTTCCTCCTTTCCTCCAGCAAATCCATATTCTCTTCCAATTCCAGCTTCATATCAATCTTTTTAAGGGTCTCCATGAGCTCCTTCTGTCGGGCATTGTCTTCAGCCACCCTTCCTTTATCCCATGTTCTTATTTTCCCTTTTAGATTATGAAGTTTCATCCATTATTTTGTAACCTTTCCATCCTCTACTTCTGTCTTCACTGCATTCTTTATTTATCATATATTCGAATTTTGGTTGTTGCAGCCACGAGTTTGCAAATCTGAAAGGAGCTGGTCCCCATTTTACTTCCTCTGTATCAAGAATTATGAGCCAATGATCGGATGTGATTCTTTGCAGACCCCAAACTCCTTGATACTTAAACTTGTTTCCATAGTCCTTATTGAATAAAAATCTATCTAGTTTAGACATAGCTGGGATTACCTTCCCATTACTACATGTATACTTCATATTTTAAGGTCTGGTTCTTATAATTCCATTTCATGAATCCACTCTCGAACTATCTCTTGCTTTTTGTGTTCTGACTGCAGTGTTTTTTCTCCCCTTGATGCCGCACCATATTAAAGTCCCACCAATGCACCACGGTCCTTTAATTCTAGCTGAGATAGCTGTTAATTCCATGAGGCAATCCTCTTCACCTTCTTTATCACATGGTCCATAAACTGTAGTGAACCACCATGCTTGCTCCTCTTCTTCTGTGATTTTAGTAGTCAAGGATTGCGTCCCTTCCCATTTTCTTGAATTGTTATATTCTTCATATCCCACATTATATAGTTATTCCTCCTGTAGCTCCATTAGCTGAGATTTCAGCTCCATTAGTTCCATTATTATTATTTTTTAAAGATAACTTTTAACTTGTTTTGGTATAGTGTTATTGATAGTTAAGGAGGTTTTTTTTAAGTGTTTTAATAAATTTTGAAGTTTTTAAATGGAATTATTTGTGTATTTATGAAGCAAAAACTTCAATTCTTAGTGCAAGTGTGCTATTTTTCAATTTGTTTTTCTTTTATCAAAGTTCATGAATTATCCTCTAGATTTAATGTAATATTGTTTGATAATTTGTATAAAAGGACACATTTACGAGATAGTAGGTTTCTATTTTAATTGTTTACAAAATGGTCAAGGTTGGTGGGGAAAACTTCTTGGTTTAGTTTGAATGGAGTGGAGGGGCTATTCAAGATATTTGAAAAATCCAATGTGTAGATGTTTGCCATTTGTATAGGCAAAGATGTTATGTCTTGGCTGGGCTCCATTAAGATTGGAGACAAGGCAGGCTCCTTAAGGAGTTGAAAACAGATGTCCAAGAGTGGTGATGATACTTTCTTTGTGGAAAAACTTCGGAATGTATGGGTTCTTTTATCAAAGTTTTTCAGGTTGGGGATGGCCTTACAAAGGTGATTACTATCCTAGCAAATGTAGATGCTGTTGGATGCGAAGCATTCATGGGTGAGACAGAGTAGTTTAAAGTGCAAACAGGTTGTCAAACCTCGATCTCTTAGGGCTTGAATGATAAAGAAGAGGAGAATAAGTGGAAGGTAATAGGAAAAGACGATAAGCGTGGATATCTCTCGAAAGACGCCCCTTCTTGGTTGCACAATTATTTTTGAAATGTTGCTGATGTAGATAGTTGCGGTTGAAGGCTGCTGTGGCATTTAGACACTTAGTGGGGATTCATTGGGGCATGTTGCAAAAGGATATTTCAACAACTCCAGGGTGACAATATTCTTGTCAATTGGGTTGAAACACGAGGTTTTTTTGGGTGTAGAGATTATCATGAAGAACAAGTCTTGCTTATTGGATATCACTTGATCAAAGTTACCATTGTTGGATGGGTTAGCGAACTCCAATGGGAGGATCACAAGTTGTGGTGTTGCAATGATTGGACAGGAGTATTGGGTTGCTGTTTGAACTTTGGAATGATGATTTCTTCAACTTGGTAGGGAATGAGTAAGGAGGTGTCCTATGAGTATGCAAACCCGGAGGATCTCTCCTAAGTTTGGTGATGGATGATAGCAAGATCATGGTATGAGGTCTTCAAAATCTTGTTCAGCTTTTATGTATATGGTGGTGGAATAGAGAGATCAACAAATGAATAATGGTGTAATAGAGAGATCAACAAACGAATAATGGTGACCCTTGTGGGAATGACGACGACGACAACCATGATGGTTTTATTGCTGGTACAGATTCACAGTTGCTGGCGATGGTCAAAGCAAGCCATTGAGTTAAAGAGAGGATGTGACATAGTTGCATCGAGAGGTGGGCATGCACTCTAATGTGATGGTACAGAACTTGCCCCATGACGTGTAGAATCATAGAAGGGTTGTGGTGAAAAATCATGTTGTTATAGACATGGTATAGGTGAGAGAGCTGTTGAGGGTAGGGATGCATAGTGGAAGTAAGAAAGGAGGTGGGGTTCTGTCAAAAATGGACTGGTGGTGACTAATAAGACAAGATGGATAGTCCTAGGGTTGCTAGGTGTATTGAACATGGGAATTTATAACCTACATTAATGTTTAGCAAGCCAAGCTTAGTGCATAGATCAAGTGGATTAATTTAGTTTTTCTCCCTCAGATGTTTGTTGTGGCATAACCCATACCACAACGAACACGCATGGTGGAGTCAATATCTGAGAATGGAATTAATAGTGCAAAAAACTCACACCCACATTTTTCATATTATTGAAGTAATGATCAAAGCAAGAGATCAAATAAGTCCAATATCGCTCTTCATAACCTTATGAAGGGACATATTCATTTCCTAGGAGCTGAAGTTGAGGGGTGGAAAAAAAAGGGTTCAAACAAGATTGGGTGTGCTTGGACTTGACGAGGGTCAAAAAAGTAGGGGAGATTGAGCGACACAAGGGTTGGGAAAACAGAGCTTTCCAAAAAAAAAAAAAAAAATTAGCCTAGGAAAATAAAGGCAAAGTCATGAAATTTGAAGAATGCAAGAAGACTTCTTGGGGAGGAATTGGTAGACTTGTTCAATCATATAGGTGAGGCTTGGGGAGTTGAAGCATTTCATGATGACAGAAGGCTGTATTTAACTTTATTGAATGGCATTGAATATGCTTCTTCTATTGAATTAGGTGAAGTCAGGGAGGGTCTTATCAAGGGAATTTTTCTTGACAACATTGAGGGGGTTGCACGTGGTCCAGTTTGCAGTAACTCTTCTTCTTTACATATGGATCCTTCTTTGTTCATTCAATCTCAACACATAAAGGAGTCACCAGGTTCAGTCTTAGAGTCAACAAGGTCCAAGACTATAGGCGGCATTCTCAAGAGGAGGCGAGAGTTGGGAGACGTGATGTGACATTAAATGGAGGGAACGAATAAGTGGGGTGAGGATTTGTCAACCTTTCAAAGAATACATTGGTTGAAATTAGAAGAGGTGTGCCTAAGATTGGATTGAATGGCCATCCAAAAGGTCAAGACTCCAGATTAAATGGTTAAGAGAAGGGTATGCCAATGCCCAATTCGTTCACAATGTGTTAAATAGCAAGGGGTCTAGGAACTTAATTGCTAGCTAGTATCAAGGGAGAGGATGGTACCTTAAGAAAATTAGAGGACATTGTGAAATATTCTCAGGGGATTTACACTTCTGAGAGAGGTGGTTTAGGATAATATAGATGGATTAAAGTGGAGTGTCATTTGTTAGGAGAATGAGGAGCTCATGGAGAGGCCTAGGTTAGGGAGTCAATCTTTGGTTGTGATGACTCAAAGACGCATGGTCTGAACAATTTGTCAATGGTTTTCTTTTAAAGTCGTGGGAGTTTTGGAGATATGATGTAATGAAGGTGATGGAGAGGTGCTTTGAAACAAGTGTTGTCAAAGAAAAAGGTGATTGAGACCTACATTTACCTAGTCTTATAAAAAAGGACACTTAAAATGGCTCAAAGACTACCATTCATTAGACCTGTGAAAAGCTTGTATAAAATTATAGCAGAAACCCTATCTTTGAGGCTAGGGAGGGTACTACACAAGACTATGGAGGAGGTACAATTGACTTTTATCAAGGGAAGGCTAAATTTGAATGTGACTTTAACTGATGATGGCGATTTCCATCCTAGTGGGTGGAGAGATACATGAGACCTCTTACTAAGCGCACTTTATGTGGTCTATGGAGGTCATCCAAAGTTAAGGCATCTAAAGTTAATGTTATTTGTTTTTGGGTCATTTTCAGTACCTTTTATTTGTTCTTGTTTTTAAGTAACTTTTAATCTCCTTTTATGCTTTCTCCATAACTTTTAACCCCTAGTTTAGTTTTTTTGGTAGCTTGCGAGTTCATCTCATGTGCAATGCATGAGCATACTGACTAATGGCTAATCTATTTAGCTCATATTGCAAGAACTGTCATTTGGTCATGAATTATCGCCCTTTCTGAAAGAATAGATCAGTCGTTTAATTCTTCGCCCTTGTCTCTTCTTTTCTTTTCTTTTGTTTTTTTTTCCCTTATCTATGCATTTATTTATTTTTGACAAGAAGCAAAATTTGTATTGTATTAGCTATTAACTATGTATGCTATAGAAAAATATACATGCGAACCCAATGCTGTTTTTAACAACACAGTCCAGATTTTGTTTCCCGTGCTCCAACCAGTTCTCCAAGGGAAGTCCCCTTGCTAATTTAGTAACGTTAACACAAAGAGAAGCCGAAAGAAAGAACTTTTCCAAGCAGTCTCTATTTCTTTCACTTGGTAATAAAAGATATGAACATTCCATTCTTGCCATTTAGTCTTGACTATTCGCAAAAGTTGACTACTTATTGATATGTGCTTTTTATGTTATCTAGATATTAAAATTATGAAATTACAAAATGTTCTGCAAAAAAGTAAAGTACATGATTGCATGGGCATGTCTGCATGGTGCTTACCATCAGTTGCCAATAATGTGGAGCTGCTATTAATCCTTGAATTAAAGATCCGCAGAAATATGGATTGTAACCATTGATTGCTGATATTTCCTCCAGGTACTGCAGTTCCTTTCACGCCGGAAACAGTCAAAGAAGTATATTCTTGTCCATTGTACTCATGGTCACAATCGCACTGGTTATATGATCATTCATTTTCTTATGCGCTCCCAACCTATTTCTGTCACTGAGGTAAGTTGATGCATGTACCTTGTGCATGGTCAGCTGTTGTTTACTGGTTTAGCTGTATTTCACTGTGGTTTAAATTATTCTACTACTTTATAGTGATTTGTAAAATGAACAGGCTCTGCAAATATTTACAAATGCTCGACCCCCAGGAATCTATAAACAAGACTATATTGAAGCATTATACAAGTTTTATCATGAAAGAAAGCCTGAAACAGTAATTTGCCCTCCAACTCCAGAGTGGAAGCGGGCATCTGATCTTGACCTCAATGGTGATGCTATTCCTGATGATGATGATGGCGGCGATGGTGCTGCTCCATTTGTTGTATGAATTACCACAGCGTGCTATTTGTTTCTTGGATTTGTTCTTGACTTAATTTTAATGGATGATTGTCTGCAATGTTCATTTCATAGGATCAATAATTGTTGAGCATACAAATTTACTTCGTAGTTTAGTTACTGTGAAGACATTGATCATACTGTTACTGTTCATTGAATTCAACATTTTTGCATGCAAAAGGATGAGTCAGTTGTGTGTAGCGAGTCATAGAAAGGCATTTAACATGACATAAAGACACTTGAAAGTAACAGGTAGTGTCGGGTTTATATTGGACCACTTGAATTAATTGGACCTGCATCGTTTTAGAGATTTTTGTGGATTAACTAGGTTCATTTATTTAATTAATGATATGTGGAAGGAGTGTTGTTGATGAACAAAAAGCTTTTCAAGAAGGGATTTATTTATTTAATTTTTAAATATCTGTACCTTAACCAAGCTGATTGAAAGAGTTTTGGGTCCGCTCTCAGGTCATGCTGTTATAGTGTATTTAATCTGAAAAATAGCGTAATTCAGAATATAATTTGGCGACTCAAAACATGAATTGGCTAAATGTCTCCAATTTAGATCACTGTTCTGACTAAAAGTTACCTGTATCTCTTTCACTTTTCGTGCAATTGAGGGACAATTTGCATAGAGAATTTCTGTTTTTATGGCTAAATAGAACTTGTTCAATTGTAGCACCATTTGCATTATCAGAAAACTGTCCTTTTTGATCCTTGTCCATTTATATTCATAAACAAATAGCCATTGTAAACTAATTGATGCATTACAAAATTAAATAGCTAAATGAGTAACAAAAATAAGCAATAAATTTGTTTCTTCCTCAAAAAAAGAAAAAAAAAAGTTAAATGTCCCTTTCACCATTTGTTGGACATTATCATAGTGTTGTTAAAAAGCATAGAATGGAGCTATTACTTGGGATGTTGATCTGGATGACAAGGAAGATTGCGATGATAATCACTTATAAAGGGCAACGTAATGGTTAATACGTTAAATGCTTCATTGGACACTGAGTCAGTAAGTGGGCACACAAAAAGCCTTGAAATATGATATTTTAGTAACAAGACCTCGTGTCCTGTTCCATCACCCTATTACACACTTGGTTGCCTAGATTTTTGTTCAACTCAACTGGTTTAAATATTCATTGGGATAGCTTTCTCATCTATAATTTTTTTTCTTATTGGTAGCAGGATGATCACATGCAAAATGAGCCAATGACTAATGATGACATTTTGGGTGATGCAATACCATTTGACCAGCAAGAGGCAATGCGGCATTTTTGCTACCATTCACTCAAGTTGGGTGTAGGGGTAGGTTGCATTCAGCATATATTGGGATTTATGTCTACAACAAACTCAGTTTGTTGATGATTATATTTATGTAGTTTCTTTTTTCTAGTATATTTCCTAGGCCTTTTATCACCCATTTGTAAGATGAAATGAGTTATTTGTTTCTTTTACAACTTGGAAGCAACAGAAGAAGGGGAAGTATATGTATAATATGTATATATGTATGTATGTATGTATGTATGTATATAATCTGCTCGAGCTATTATGGTTTAGAAATCACTAACAAATTATTTTTTCTTTGAGTTTGCAGCCAAAAGGAACCTCTCAGTTTCCAGGATCTCACCCAGTTTCTCTAAACAGGTTTAATTTTCTGAAAATATGTTCATTCCTTATTGATTATTTACAATTTTGTAAACAAGCTGCAATCGCATAGTAGTTGTACATTTCTACTTCTTTAAATGGTGTATCATACTACCATTCCACACGCGTGTTAAGGTTCCCTTGTTCTTTTTGTTTTTTTTTTGTATGTTATGATAAGACAGGTCAATTGTGCAAGACTTGCCTTAAGATAAAGATATTCCTTTAGGCGGTTGATGAGACTATAGAGCTAGCAAAAGTTGCCTTTTTTTTTTTTTTTTTTTTTTTTTTTTTTTTTTTAAGAAATAGAAACTCTATTGATAATATAATAATTACAAAACTGGATTAGATATTCGGAAGATGGCACTACAATGATTGTAATATTTTCCCCCTGTTACGGAACCATTCACCAAAAGTGTAGCCTTTTCCTAATCTAGACATTGAGATCCATGTAGCAAAAAGAGTATTGGATCTCTCCCACATAAGTTGGTCCGAACTACATTTGTCCAAAAAATGCGGCATTTCTTTCTTCTCAAACACTATACCAAACAACCGCTAATATTACTTTTTAAAATTTATGAAGATTTGCTGCAACGATCCTTTCAGGTATCTGAAAGAGAGAGTTTCCTAGGGGAGGGACAAGAATGCCATATTGGGTATTCTACTGATGCCACAAATTTTGCATTAGCTTGCACTCCTCGAAAATGTGCTGTACTGATTCCCCACTATTCCTGCAAAGAATACAAATGGAGGCAGTGTTGTCAAGGCGGTAAGGCGGTTTAAGACGGTAAGCCTCCATAAGGCGAGGTGGGGCCTAGGCGGTCCTTAAAATAATTATTTAAAGATCCCTGAAGAATTATTTATTTATTTATTGGTCCCTTACCCAATATATATATTTTCTGAAAAATTGTTTAATACTTTTTTATAATTTTATTTATTTATATTTTATATTTAATTAATTAATGATATATAAATTATAAAATTATAAATAATGATATATTAGGTAATACATAATGATAAAATCATGATCATCATAAGTTCACATGCTTCATATTCGTAATATTCAAAAAAGAAGAGCTAATTTTGCGCGCGCGAGTGAGAGAGAGATACGTAAAGAACAAAAGAGTGACGTAGATAGTGAGAGACAGAAGAGAGACCTAGATAGAGAGAGAGAGAGAGAAAGAAGAGACACGTAGAAAGATAGAGAGGAAGAGAGTAGAGAGAGAGGGAGGGACATAGAAAGACAGAGAGGGAGAGATGCAAAAAGAGATAGAGGCATAGCAAAGAGAGCAGGAGAGACGCAGAAAGAGAAAGGGAGAGACAAGCACAGTGAGATGGAGAGAGTCGTCGGAGTCGCTCACCGAAAAAGACGTCGAAGTTGCTCGCCGGAGTGTCGGAGATGATCGTCAGAGTCTTAGAGATGATCGTCGGCGTCGGTTTGAGTCATTTGACTTTGAGAGGTTTAGGAACGGAGTTATTAAATTTAGGTTAAAATTTAAAAAATAAATAATTAATTAAAAGCCCTCCTATTTTTTTTAATTTTGCAGAGAAGCCCTTCTAGCGCCTAGGCGGTGGCCTAGGCGTTGAGAGGGCCTGGACGCCTAGGTGCCGCCTAGGCGACGCCTTGACAACACTGAATGGAGGGATTTAGATAATGTTGAGTTTGTCATTTTTGGATATTATCTAATGTCTTGAGCCTTTTTAAGCCACTAGCCACACTAATATTTGGGCTTTTATGGGGGCCTTTATGCTCTGTATAAAATCTGTTGGGGTGGTTGTCCTATGTGACGCTTGATCTAATATATGATTTCTAAAAGACTTCACATAAAACTGGAGGTTATTTTCTGGACTCTATTTTGAAGTGTCTTCTTCATTTATCCCTTGTATTTGAAATCCATGCAAAGAACTTAGGAGGTCATTCAGCTCTTCCATATTGCTGTCTCCGATATTATTCCTAATGTGCAGGTTCCATTCCCATTGTATGTTCCCCTCTATGGAAGTGCTGGTCTTGAAGGTTTCTATGGTTCCAGTTTTTCTTTTAGACATTCTATATATGTTGGGATATTTGTCCTATAACTTCTCCCTTCCACACCAAATGTCTTCCCAAAATCTCACATTATCATCTTTGCTCACTTTCCATATAATGTGAGGTCTAAATCTATTATATAAGCTATATATGTCCTTCTAAGGAGTTCTATGACTGCATTTTTTGCTTAGACCAGCCTTTCTCCTGAAAGATTTGGGTCCGTGAATACTTTTGATGACTTTAGCCCAAAGAGTTGTCGGATGTTCCATCATTCTCCATAGACATTTACCCCATAACACCATATTGTCTTGATCAACCCTCCTATGCCCAGCCCTCCCTACGTCATATCTTTGCAGATCTGATGCCTGTTTACCAGATTTTGGCCTCTTGATTTATCTTTTGATCTGCACAGGAAGTCTCGCATTTGTTTTTCAATATCTCCAGCTACCTTTTTTTGAATTTTGAAGATCGACATAAAGTACGCAGGCATAGCTTCAAGAACTGATTTCGACAACAACAATCTTCCATTTCTCGACAAGTAACTACGTTTCAATCCCACAGTTTTGTTCCTAACTTTTGTTATGACTGGGTCCCAGAAGGTTGTCTTATTTGGATTTCCTCCTAGATGCTACCTAGATAATTTGTAGGCTATGTTCCGGGGGAGACTTTTATCTTAGCTGCCATAGAATTCACTTCTCTTGTGCTGATATTAATTCCTAGAAGGTGACTCTTGTTTCCATTCATTTTCATGCCAGTTAAGAAAGTGAAAGTGTGCAAAACATTTATCATCACCTTTAATTCATCTTTGTGGTTGGGAAGAAGAGAAGGCAGTCATCAACAAAGAGCATGTGACTAAGTTAACTTTTCCTTTCCCAATTACCATGCTAGTTATCTTACCCATTTGACCAGCTTTCTCAATAATTCTGGTTAGGGTGTTGGCTACTACAGTGAAAAGAAAGGGAGAGAGTAGATCACCTTGTCTTAGGCCCCTTGATCCATTGAATTTACCTCGAAGTCTTCCATTAATGAAAACTGAGTAATTTATTGTGTTTAGACAAGCCCATATTCATTTTCTCCAACGGTCACCAAATCCTTTCTATTTCATAACAAAGTCCATGAAAGTCCAATTGACCGAGTCGTAGGCTTTAGCCAAATCAATTTTTTGCGAAAGACCTTCCTTCTTGTTTACTCTGTAATCTTTTACTACTTCATTAGCTATCAATATGGCATCAATAATTTTTCTGTCCTTTACAAAAGTCATTTGATCCTCGCTCACTGTTTAGGGAGAACAACCCTTAATCTGTTAGCCAAAGTCTTTGCGATGATCTTATATAGACTAGTGTTGAGGTTGATTGGCCTATAGTCCTTCATTTGCATGACATTAATTTTTTGGGGAGGAGACAAATGTATGTCTCATTAACCCTCCTATTCACTAGAACATTTGTATGGAACTCCTCTAAGCAATTGAGGGGTAGCACCTTTTTTGTTTTTTGAAAAGAAAAGTATTGTGTTCACGGCACCTTCCTTTGCCCACTTCATCTTAGCATTTTGCCTGGATTTCCTTTTCTGTTTGCATTCCAACTGCAAAATTTCCCATAGAAGTTGCTTTCTTTCCTCCCAGAAAATAGGGTTATCCTCCTTCTTGATCTTCCTATCCAACTGATGAAGGTTGTTTAGAAGGACTGATAACTTGGCATCCTCTTCTTCTGTTTTTGCTTCTACTCTAATTACGTGATTTAGATTTGAGATTTTGAAGCTTCATCATAATTTTAGGCTGTTGTAGCCACTCTTCCTTCATCATCTCTTTAAACTTAGGCTGTTGTAGCCACTTGTTTTCAAATCTGAAGGGAGCAGGGCCCACCGCACTCTTCTGTATCCAGAAGAATTGGCCAGTGATCTGAGGTTAATCTCTGGATATCCAAACTTGTTGATGACGGAATTTTTCTCCCCACTGCTCATTACATAGGAATCTGTCAAGCTTGGACATGGTAGGATTATCTTGCCCACTGCTCCAGTTAAAGAGCATATTCTTAATAGCTGGTTCCTGAAGCTACATATCATGAATCTATTCATCAAACATTTTCATGGACCCCGATTTGTGTTTGCTGTTCGTCTTTTTTTCCACACTTCTAACCATGTTGAAGTCACCTCCGATACACCAAGGGCATTGGATATTAGCCGAGATTGCAGCTATCTTAGTAAAGCACTCCCCTCAGCCCTCTTTGTCACAAGGACCATACACCGCTGTTAAACACCACAAAGCTTCATCACTTCCTTTTATCTTGACAGTTAGAGAAAAATTGCCATCCCATTTCTCTATGACTTCCACATTCCGAATATCCCACATTATCAAAAATAGTATTTTGACTTGTCCAATAAAAACCGTATGTATTCATGTAAATTTCATGTAAATTTCAGGCCAAGCGAATGGCTCAAATGATATATATTTGCAACTCCTTAAAAGAAAAAAAAGCAAATAGTGAATGAAAATCATTTTAGTAAAAGCTGGGCCTTGGCATAATAATTGAAGTGACTCCATTGTGACTTAAAGGTCATGGGTTCGAATTTGGAAACCGCTTCTTTAATGTGGCGGTAAGGTTGCATATGCTGCCCATCCTGGTAATTTTAGGACATTCTATGGCACATGTACTTTTTTTACAAGGTTTTAGTAGAAGAATCATTAGTGGTCAAATAAAGGAAAAGAGAAAGAAAGCAAGGGAACAAACCAAAGAAGTTATTTTAACAGGTTGTACAAGTATTTCTCTCCTCTTTGCAGTTAAGCCCTTGGCTTGCAATTTTGACAAATGATGAAGATAGTTTGAGCTGTGTTACTTGTAGTCTTCCTTAAGATATGTGCATCAACCCCATCGGTTTTTTTTTTTTTTTTTTATGAGACCGTGGTATCCTTCTTTCTTATGGTCCAAATAGTCCAAGTAGGTGCCCACCTATCCACAAGGCCAAAACCCAAATATTCTATATAAGTGTGTCAACACTTCACAATTGCAACAGATGTATATGATATCTGTTGACACTTAAAATCTTGAAGCACCCTATTCGTTTTCCAAAGAAATAAGACAAAGGGTAAAAGAAAAGAGTGATTCATCAGTGAGATCATGTTTTTAAAAGGCATGTGGTGTAAACAAAGCATTTTGCTATAGCGAGGCAAGGTGCAAGCCTTGATGTGGTACGATATGTACACCTCATTTTTCTTTAAATTAAACAAATGTAAAAAATAATTGCAAATGATTATGGATATCTTTATTTATTATTGAATAAAAAATAGAAAGACTTAGTATATTTTGTGCTTTGAGCGTGCTTTATCCCATGCTAATATGTTAACTGTCTTTATTGTTTGAAACATTGACATTACTATACAAATACTAGAAAACAGAAACTTCATTGGTGACAATAGGATTGTGAATCCTAAAACAAAAAAGGTATAGTACTAAAAAAGCATAAACAATAAAGGCTGCAAAAAGAAAAGAGGGTGCTGAGAGAACCTTCCTGCTGCTGCTGCAGCAGAAACAGCAACCCTTTGTTGTTTTTTCTGCTGCTGCAGCAGCGAGAGGGTGTTTCCAGCATGTCCCATTGCTTTTTTCTTCAACAGGAGTATCCCTGTGAAGCACCTCCTTCCTCACCTCTCCAAAATTGTAAAAAAATGGTAGAAGTGAGAAGAAGAAGAAGATAAACGATGTACCTGGAGCTGGAGGGCTGTTAACTAGTTTGGCGTAAACCTCATAGAGTTGTTGGTGTGTAAAACTTAAGCCTTGAGGCAACTTTTACCATCATGTTGAGTATTTTTCAAAGGCATGGGTGAGAATTTACTTATGCAAGAGAAAAATGGAAGTAAATCATTGAGAGGGAGAAAAGAAAGCAGAACAAAATGTAGGTTTACTGGTGAATACAACCTCATTCAAGTACCTTTATCCAAGATTTTGGCCTTTTTCTTGTCAAACCTTTGTATTTTATAAAATTATGAGTGAGATCCATCTACAGTTGGAATTTTTATTTTCTAATATTTTATAATACAGAGGAAAGGCTTTGGGATGAGAGGGGGCAAATGGATTGGGAATGTCTTAAAATTGCAAACTTTTTCATTATGATAAGTGAAAGACCTGGATGGAAGATAATAGGGAGCAAGGGATTAAGTAAGGAGACCCCCTTTCTTCTTTCCTTCATATCATGGTGGCTGATACCCTAGATAAGAAAGGCTACTTAGAGAAGGATGCTTAAAGGCATGATGATAGGAAAAGATGAGTTGCAAATAACTCACATATAGTATGCGAGTGACTGTATGCCTTGATAATAATGTGAAAACTCTAGACTCGGCCATGAAATTACTAAAGGCATTCTTTAGGGTGTCAGATCTATCGATCAATAAAGTTCAGTAGCTAACCTAAACATTGAGGGACATTGTCCTCTAAAATAACAGAGGGATATTGTCCTCTAAAATAGTTGGAGATGGCCCTAGGAGGAGAACCAAGGAGAATGTCTTTCTGGCAGCATGCTATACAAACTATAAAAAGAAGGGTAGAGAGATGAAAATCTAGCTACCTTTCCAGGGAAGGCTCCTCCTAATGTCCTAAAGTCAGTTCTAGAAGCCATTCCCACCTACTACATAATAGCCTTTAGAATGCCAAAGACAATGGCCCTATATATTAAGAAATCAACGAGGGATTACTTGTGGAAAAAGGAAGAAGGGGACAAAGGGAACGACTTAGTGAGATGGAAACATGTCTGTAGAACAGTTGAAACGTGCGACTGGGGATAAGAGACATAATTTCGCGAAACAACGTTCTTGTAGGAAAATGATTATGGCTGTTCTATGAAAACAAAGACTCCCTGTGGGCAAGAGTCATTAGAAGTATACACGGAATAAACAAAAGTGGAATGGAAGCTGAGTTACATCCTAGAGCCACTTATAGGAGACAATGGAAATTTATCCTCTTTATCTACCCTGATTACTGTAGTTGGTGAAATGGAAATTAGGGGGTGGAAAAACCATTAGATTTTGGGAAGATCAATGGTGTGACATTAAACCACTTAAACACCAATTCCCTAGAATATTTAGTAAATCAGCAATGCATGATGCTCCAATTGCTGCCTTCTACATAGAAGAGGAAGTAGGAGGACATAGAACATACACAATGTTGATGGAACCTACAACTGTGGTGTAACTTGGGAGAGGGTGATAAACATGAGATTACTCATTTGTTGCATATTTCTGAAGGAATGGTGCTTTAGGATAAAATGGACAAGAATGCGTAGATTAAACAATACTGGGAAGTTCTCAGTCAATTCTTTTATGGGGCATGTAGGGGATAGAAAGGGATAGACAACACCACTATGACAAGTCGAAATTCATCTGGTCAACAAAAATCTTTACAAAGGCAAAGATCTTAGGATGGTTAATTAGCAGAGAAAAACTTAACTGTGCAGATAGACTGCCGAGGAAATTCCCCAAAATGTACTTGTTCCCTTCATAGTGTTATTTATGCAGGAATGCAAGTGAATATGCCAAGGAGCATGTGTTTGGCAAATGTGCTTTCACAAGAAAAATTTGGAATGCAGGGCACCAGAAGCATGAAAAATTCAAAGCCACCTAGATGATAATCTTTTTGTTGTTCTTGATGAAGTTGGAAGTACCTCTATCAGAAGCTACTAGAAATGCTCACTTTTTGCAATATAATTATGCAATTTGGGAAGAACAGGACAATAGGATCTTTAAAGAAAGGCATGCATAGATGAGCAGGTCTGGCAGAGGTTGGTTGTCTTGTTTGCTACATGGGTAACAACTATTAAATTAGGAAAGGGCCTGGGTTTTGGAGAGTGGATAAGAAATGGACATAAGATTTTGGGGCATAAAGAGGGTAGATGTTATAGGAATTATTCTGGTTTTTGTAAGGTCTGTTGTAGGACTATAGCTGCCACTTGGCTGGTTGATTGTGAGACTTTTAAACTTCTATGAATATAATTTCTTTCCTTTATATATATATATATTTCGTAAGTTATAAAATCAGTTTCGATGTGGACTAATATTTTTTTTATAACTATTGTAATCGATTGTTATTGTTACATGTTACCTTTGCTTATTGTTTTATATAAATAGTAGGTGCATTGTTGATACATGTGGATATGCTATGAGTTTCTAATATTGTATTTGAAGTGATATCGTGTAAATATTACTTCTGTTTTTTTTTTTTTTTTTTTTTTTTTTTTTTTTTTTTGGTCATTTAGTGCCCCATGCTTGGTTCTGTGCTTAGAATGCCAAGGGCTTTTGTTATTGCTATTTGATAGTGTCTTGTAGCCTTTAAATACCGAGAAAAAAAGTTCAATAAAAAATAAAAGGAAAGACTTTGAGTAGATGTAGGATGAAAGATGGTCTTTTATTTTCAGCGTGTTTAGAGTTGGGTATTACCTTGGGCTAAACTAGCGTGAATTAGGTATTGGAGTTGCTTGTGAGGTTGAAAGTGTTTCTTCTACTTATCTAGATTTTACTATTTGGCCATTTGGAACTTGGGATAGTCTAAAGAGATTAATAAGAAAGTGTTTAAGGTTGGATGTCTGTGAGCTATTGAAGATTGGGTTCTCAAAGAATTTCTTGAAACTCATTATTGTCTAAATGTAAGGAAAGGGATAGTTTCTAGTCTATCTTAAGAACAAGTTCTTGTTATGTTCCTCTTCCTTGAAATTCCTCTTCAGATAATATTCAATGCTCTTAGCATGCATCTTTTTATTTTTGCTTTTTATAGGGAGAGACCTTCTAAACTCTAAAATTCCTGAATTACTTTCCTTTCAAATGTTTATTGTTCAAAGAATTAAATTCACATGAACTGTCCATACTTTATTATGCATATTACAGGAGACCTTTCTACTAAGTTTAATCCAATTTAATCATCTCTAATGTTAGTCTTTATCATGGCTATAACAGGGACAATCTACAACTTTTAAGGCAGCGCTATTACTACGCCACCTGGAAAGCAGATGGGACAAGATACATGATGCTTATAACTTGTGATGGGTGTTACTTGATTGATAGAAATTTCTGTTTTCGTAGGGTTCAGATGCGATTCCCAACAAAACAAACAAATGAGGTTTCTTTTTAGTCATTTATGCTTTCATTGTGGATTCTTCTTAAGAATGCCTTTTCATTCAGTGACCTGATTTTGTTGGTTTTCTTTTCAAGGGTCCAGCTAAGGAGACTCATAATTTAACATTGCTCGATGGTGAGATGGTGATTGATACTCTCCCAGATACAGGAAAGCAAGAGAGAAGATACCTGATCTATGACCTAATGGCCATTAATCAAGTGTCAGTCATAGAGGTTAGACTTCTGAAAGTTATTTCTTATACTGCCGAGACTTAATCAGTTCTGCAACTCCATAGGCTTCTTCTCTAGTAACTCTGTGCTGTAACTTTTGGGTAAAATATTCATTTAATACTTTTAAGTAGTCTTTTGCTTTCTGACTTTGAACTTTTTCCTTCAGTTATTTTTCATTTTCATTTGCACCTGCAAAGGACATCATTTACCATTCACATTCATTGATAAACATTTGTATTGCTTTTCTTGCTAGATATTTATCATATGGTTGCACAGAAGTTGTAATACACAGCTCAACTCAACAAAGTATTAGTTGATATTTTACACTAAACAAATAGAGTTGTCACTGACTGTCAATGGTATTTTGATCTTCCCCACCTCTGTCATAGTAGTGTTGCTGTAACCTGTTAACATGTTACTAACCCTACTTGGTGAATACAAATGGTCCTTCTTATGTGTGTCAAAATCACTTTTATCAATTTGCTCTTATCTTTCTGCAGTCCGATTTTGACCGGTTCAGTAATATATTTGTAATCTTTGATAGCTTTGGCATGTTCTTCTGCTAACATTTTGCACATTGGTTATACTTCTTTCGGATTTGTTATCTTTTGTTAATTGACATTCTTATCTGTGACGAATGGTTTACTAATAAAAACCATACAGATATTCCCTTCTATTTAGTTAGAGTAGTAAAAAGTTATCACTTGCTATGTCATCTCAATAGTGTTCTCTATTATGAGGTGATCAAATTGCCTATCCATCACCTTTTTTCTTATTAAGTCTATGTCGTACTACTATTATGACTGAAGAGAAGTAAAAAGGGAGATGATGGGACAAGGTGAAAATAAAAGAAAATGTTTAATGCAAATTAGGATGCGTTTTAAATTTTTTTATTTACGTATTATTTCTGGAGGATGTTCATTGTTGTAAAAAAGTTATATTTTAGATATGAGTGAGACTAGGGTTGAGTTTCACTGGTGTAATACATCTTGACTGGATTTGAATAGTGACATCCTTTAGATAGACAACTTTCGCTCCTCAAAGTCAAACATACAATGTTGAAAATTACACCCATTCAATGATTTTCATTTGAGAAGATGGAATTGAACTTGCATTTTCAAGGCCTTACAGTCATGTATCAACGACAGAAATACTGTACGATTGACTGAGAAGTAGTCTTAAGAACAAGTGCTTGCCCAATGAGGTGAATTGTGATGAAGCTTAGAAGGTTGTGGTTGGACAGTTTCTTGATTATAATTGAGATGCTAGATTGTGGTTTGTTCTTTTTTGGTATTCTAACATAGTTATTTTTGACCCAAAACAAACTATTTTATTGTTTTCGCAGGGTTATTTTACTCCACAATTTGCACCAACGGGGCTCTTTTGAGGTGTGAGTTGTAGGACAAAAAAGCCTCGCTTCTCACAAGTAAGGCGAGTAGATGCAACCTCAATTATGGTATTAGTCAATGGAGTCGAGAGATCCAGTGGGATAAGGTTCTTCTGGTGTTGCAATAGTTGGATTAACATCAGTGGGATTCCAATCAATGCTTGGACCAAGGAAATCTTTGCTATTATTTTCTTGAAATGTGGTGGGCTACTTGATGTGGACCCCTTGACCATGGTGAGTTTGTCTTTTGAGATATCGTTCTTGTGGGTGACGGGCTGGTTATTTGAGTTCTTACCAGAAACCTTGTTGCTCTAGGATGGCTCAACGTTTTTTCCTATGACGTCATTTAGAATTGATTTAATTAGCTCTGAAAACAGTTGCCATCCTTGGATGCTTGAATGCACGATGGTATAGTGTTCATGACTTAAGAACCATGGGAAGATTTGCTTATTTGGCACCAGTCTTTCCTCCCACATCTTCTTTGAAAGCTGGTAACTCTAGAGCGTTGTTCATTGACTGAGTATGAATTGTGAATTTGGCCTGGTAGGGGCTCCACGATGAGACAATGGATCACATTGTGGAAACGTTTACCCCAATGCATGCATGAAAGTCAAATGACATGGTGATAGGTGACATTATACATCCCCATAGATGATACCAGCATGGGAGTCTAACGACTAGGTTCAGTTTGAGGACTGATGATGTGAAGGTGAATCATGAGCTAGATGTGTGGCTTAGTGGTGGTTCGGAAGTGAAGAAATCCCTTATGGCTTGTAGAGATAGGCTATGTAAGGGCTGGCCTATCAAATGCAGGTTTTGGGCTGTCTCAACAATCACAACCTTGGAAGTCAATGACAGTTTGGTTCCTTACACATGCCCCACTAATAGGCATGTGATTGAGTCGGGTGTGTACAAGAGATTGGCTGCAACTCTAACTATATCTTTTATAAAGCTCTTTCAGTTGAGTAGAATGCTTGTATTGTCTCTTAGGCAAAGGCTTACTAGAGGGGGGAAGGATCATTGGTGGTAAACAGTGCAGCGAGCGATGTTGATTTCGATGATGCTAGAGTGCTTCGATCTTTTGTAGAGGAATTTTTACTGTTTGATTGCAACTCTTCTGATGATGGTGGGCCAGCTTAGGGACTTGACAATCAAGAAGATATGAAAGATATTTCAATGGGGGGAGAAGAATATAACTGAAACTCAGCTATGCACTCAAGCATTTGATTTGGATTGTAATTGTACTTTGCAATCATCTTACCTTCATTCTTCTTTTATGAACTTGGCCATTGTCCTTGACTTCTTGCCTCGAGTCAACTTCCTAATGCATATCATCAATTTCGCCAAGCTGTCCAAATCGAAGTGAGAAGGATGCAGTTGATAGGGAATCTAGGATGAAGGTTCCTCTTGATGAATCAAATAGACTTTCAAAGGCAAGTGTTTTGGAGTTCCTCGAGAAAATGGCTCTGTTTCTTGTCTATTTGGATAGCGAGGGAACATGTCTCCATTGTGTAGCAAATTCACTGTTATCTTGAACTAGGTAGCAGTATTTGCAAGTTCTCCAATAAAGATTTTGGTGTGGAATATTTGGGGATGCGGTGCTAAGGATAAGAAGCGGCTTATGATATGATATAGTGGCTATTATTGCTTGGACATATGCATCCTAAAGGAAGTTAAATAGAGCAGTGTGGATATAAATATCATATGAGCATTATGAAAATCTAGGTCCAAGGACTTGACCTATTTACCAGTGTAAAGCTCCTTGGGTTGCTTGGGATTCCAAGAGGTTTAAGGGCATTGAACAGGTTTTTGGTGAAATTTTTTATTTAGGTTTAACTTGAACATGTTGATGGGGAATTTTGGCGGATGACTAGTGTGTTTGATCCCAATGCTCGAGCACCAGACTTGAAGCCATTTTTTGGATGAACTAGAAGGTCGAAGTAGCCTATGTGGTGGTTGTTAGTGTGTTGGGAGTGATTTTAATGTCATTTATACTACCTGAAATGGTAAATAGAGGCGATTCACAAGAAGCATGGGGAGTTTGATGCCTTGAGAAGGGAACTAGAGCTCCATGGTCCTTCCTTTATCAATCGCTTGTTCACCTTGTCTAGCTTTAGGGCCTCCTAGGTGTGTTCTAGACTTGCTAGATTCCCATTGAGTGATGGGTGGCATGGCTGCATTCATTATATATATAGGAGGTTGGTGGAGGATTTGTTTTAAATCTCTAGCCTATAATCATTCACCCTTCACGACCTTGGTGGGGCCTAACTCTTAGGTTCCGTGGGTGGTTAATATCACAACATGACTTCACGAGGAGACTTGAAGTGTTGGTGGGAGGAATCTATCTCAAAGTTGGGAAGGTTCAAATTCATGTCGAACTTGAAGGTGTTAAAAACAAACTTCATGGATGTGGTAAAGATCTTTTGGGGATGGTGCTGCAAGGAGAAAAGAGTTTTGAGGTGGCAATCCTAAGACTTGATGGCGAGGAAAAGAGTCTCAAACAAAATGAAGATCTTGCATGCGAAAGATGGAATGCCAAGGCTTAGTTATGGAAGTTGTGTTAAGAGAATTATATAACCACTTTTATCAAGTCAAGAGTAAACTGGTTGAAGGAAGGAAATGCTAACTCTTAAGCTTTTGCATGAATTGATAAGATGGAACCACTCCCCTAGTTCTATAAAGAGGTTAGAGGCTGGGATGGGCTTTTGGTGGAGGATGAGGAGATTGTTGACAAATTTGTGGAACATTATTGAAAGATATTCTATGTTATTGACCACCAAGTTTGTGGGGTGGACGGTATGTCATGGTCCCTATTTTTGGGCGAACAATTCACAAATTGAGGCTCCTTTTGAGGTTGATGAGGTCAAACTGGTAATGATGTTGTGAAGGCTCTATGGCCTCAAGGCTCAATGGTATGATAATTGTTTTTATCCATGTAATCTAGGACATTATCAATGATGATTTAGTGAAGGTTTTTTTTTTTTTTCTTTTTTTTTTTTATTTGGGTGTTATAAATGAGTATACAAATGAGATATGCATATACTTGATATTAAATAAGATAGTGGCAAGAAGGTTACATAAGGCCAACGAGTTTAGTTACATATCTCTACAAGATCATTGTGAAAGTGTGGCTTGCATAATGAAGGCGTTATTACGTACCACAATGATGGAGAATCAGGCGACTTTTGTACAAGATCGATGGATATTAGATGTTGTGTTAGTAGCGAATAGTTGGTGGAGGATTATTGTATGTGGAAAAATTGGACAAACCACATATCCCTTAGGCCCTAGTTTGGCCATCATCCTTCCAATGCATACAATAGCAAAGTGAATAAAAAAGGTGATAGCAAATTGCCTACCGCAAACCTCTCTCACCTCTAATCTTTCCCCTTCTCCAATTGAAGAAAATAGAATAAGAGACTCGAAATTAGACACCCTCAAATTGACTTCCTCCATCTCACCCTAGACCCCTCGCTGTGTAAGACATGTATAAGAAAAGCCTAATGACTACAAAGTAATGCCTTAGAGAAGTATAGCTTGAACAACTTTGAGGCGGAGGTTACACCTTACAATTGGCAGATGATAGATTGCTCTTTTAGGAGGAGAATGAAGCATCTATCATAAATGCTTCCATGGTCATCAACTTTTTAAATGGATGTTTCATGGTGATCAATGTAAAAAAGTGTAACATTGCATGTGTTTTTTTTGCAAGAAGAGTGGCAAGGTGATGTGACCCACAAGATTGGGTGCTCGAAGGGGGCTGGCCTTCAAAGTACTTGGGCATGCCCCCTTTTTTTTTGAGGAGGCAGGGTTGTAACTAAGCCAATATTTTGGGAACTAGTCATTTCAAAGGCGACAAGGAGATCAGATGGATGAAAAAGGAGCTTTTTATTAGAAGGTGGGGGACTCACTTTTATTGAATCTATTAACATTGTCCTTCCCATATATTACTTGTCAATCTTCAAAATATCTGTGGGGGAGGCAGATAGGCTGCAAAGGTTGACGAGAATCTTTTTGTGGAATAACCATGACAATAGTTGGCTCAGTTGCACAAAGCATTAGAAGGAGGAAAGAGATCTTGGTGGGCTAGGCAGTAAAAATATTGTTAACAAAAACAAGGCTTTTGTGTGGAAGTGGTAGTGCGGATATCATCAGGAACAATATCAGCTATAGAGGAGTGTGCTTTGTGATAGACTTGGTCTCAAGGATAATAGATAGGATGTGGAGCCCCATACTTGGCTAGCCTTTAGGTTCCACTGGAAATTTATATAATATTTTATACTATCTTCTTACCTATGATCAGATTTGAACTTGGCACAACCTACTCTATTTACTTTTAGGAGGATTTTTGGTGTAGGAACGATATCCTTTTCAACCTATTTCCAAGCTCCTACCAACAATTAATCTACCATAACCAATTGTAATTCCTCCTCCTATGCATGGGATTTGCATCTAGCAAGCAACTTTTTCTCCAGAGGGAGCAAGAATTAGAGTCCCTATTAGGCTTGCTCCATGATTTTGTCCTTTTTGGGATCCACTGGGGAGTTTTTCCACCAAGTCATTTTTTTTACTGCTTTCCTAAATGATCCTTCATCCTTACTTTTACTCACACTTTGTTGTGGAAAGCACAAGTAAATTTAAAGTTAAATTCCCTGATTGAGTGGCTGCCATGGGAGAGTATGGTAAGTTTAGGGAAGTTTTCAATTGCATTGGTGGAAACTTAGTGAAAAATGAAATTACTTTTCTCCTTATACTTATGTTGGTGATTATATTGTCCATATATTCTTTAATGTCACATGTATAGATTGTGCTCTTTAATATTTTAAATTTGATGCAGCGTCCCTTCTGTGAGCGATGGAAGATGCTTGAGAAAGAAGTAATTGAACCTCGAAATCTTGAACGACATCATATTCACCAAAGTAGAAATCCCTATTACAGATATGATTTGGAACCATTTAGAGTAAGTGGAGTCTTGTGAACGACATCTTGTGAACATTAATGGATTGCTCAAGTCCTTGTTGTTGCCTAACTTTTGCCTGTTGTTGTTACTTGATTTGAGTTGGATAGGTGAGAAGGAAGGACTTTTGGTTGCTATCAACAGTTACCAAGCTTCTAAAGGAATTTATTCCAAGGCTTTCACATGCTGCAGATGGACTTATTTTTCAGGTGTATATATATATTGACATGGGAACGGAGGCCAATTTATTTTAACTAATTTCTTGCAACACAATTAAATTATCTCAAAGTTTAGGCTCTGACTTCAAATTTGAAAGACTCGTCTTTGCTCCTTTTTATTTCTTTTAGTGCAACATCTTGGGTTCTTTGCTTTCTTTTTTCATGCAAGAGTAATTCAGCTAGTCCCTTGATGTGGTTGGTGACTGCCCAGCCCAATTTATGGAGATGCTTTACTATAAGTCTTTTACTGTGAATCTGACACATATGAGTTGATAATTTATTTATATTCATCGTTCAGTTGGACTATAGTTGACGATGGTCTTTTGTTTCTGCAAGGGCTGGGACGATCCTTATGTTCCTCGTACACATGAAGGGCTCTTAAAATGGAAATACCCTGAAATGAACTCAGTTGACTTTCTCTTTGAGGTTGCACAACTAGCACAATATATTTTACACCTTTTTATGATCATCTTGATTGTTTGACCTTGTTTACAATTCTGAGTTGTGTTGACAGGTTGTCGATGACCGCCAACTACTTTTTCTCCATGAACGAGGGAAAAAGAGATTGATGGAAGGAAGTCATGTAGAGTTTAAAAGTAAATTTATTTTGCTGTTTATTTTATATGTTCCTTCAGTTTTGTTTTTGTGTATATTAATACGTTGTTTGATTGCTCATAAATAATCAAAGGCAATTCCAGAAGTAAAACAACTCACGAAATTGATGTCCTAAACTGTTTATGTCTTCCCCATAAATTGAAAAGAAGATTATCATGTATATATATATATATATATAGAGAGAGAGAGAGAGAGAGAGAGAGAGATCCTAATTGGAAGCAACTATAAAAGGCGCAAATGGAGAGGGAGGTAGAAGGTTTCGAGGGGCTGGCAACATTAGGAAGATGAATAAGACACTAGGATGGAAATTTATGGTCATCATGGGATGATGGATAACCATAGGGATGTTGGGATAGCCAATGGGTGTATATTTAGATCCTTGTGGAAATTTATACACTTTGTTTATCCATCTTTTTTGGCCCTTAATCCTTTGAAATTTGGTCATGGTGATTCAATCCATTATTGGAAAGATGTGGTGCAGATTTTCACTTTCTCCATCGGTCCATCCTTAGAGTCTATTATGCACCTATGTGGGGAATGTTCATTTGCTCAAAATGTTTAGAGACGAAGATGTTGTGCCTACTTTCTAGTTTTTGAGGAGGAGAATCTTTAGGAGGTATAGTCCATTGTGTTTTTGTTTATAGAGCATGGCCTAGGAAGACGGGCCTCTGATTAGCGGGTGGTTTGTCTAGCAGTTCTCTGGACAATTTGATAGGGGAGGATCTTAAGAATATTTAAGGAAGTGGCTTCACCAATCGAGGTGGAGTGCAAGAAATCCTACCCCATCACTTTTTTTTTAGATTAGTAATAGTTCATTGTCCCTGGGCTTCCCAATATTAGATTGGATTAGAGGGTGATCAAAATTCGTATAGAAGGGATCTGGAACCCATATAGATAGACTACAAAACCATATATATAACATATATTGTTTGTGTTGTGACAATCATATTGATATCAATTGTGCGTTTCTCTTAATATATTCTTCTTCTTTCATGTAAATTGGTGGTCAACCAACCTACCTCAACCTTAAAATTCTTCCATAAAATGCCTCACAAAATCAACACCAATAGATCATGTGTCCCTAATTTATGTCACAATTCTTACACATTTGTGTAAGTATCTCTCCTTTATGTAATAAACAAACAACGTATTGTATAGTCCCTTATTTCACATTCTTTAAAACAATCTGATCTCCAAAACTTCATGGCAGTATAAACATGTGGCACTATAACATCCCGGCCCCCGAATCTGGTCATAATTGCCACTGAGTGAGCTTCTTCGTCTTTCACCTCGAGACGAAATCAAGTGAAATGTGCGGTCACTCCCATTTTCAATATTTGGAGATCGGGACGTTACTTTAATTCTTTCTTTCTCATAACCATCCCAATATAATATTAGAGAATAGAAACATAACGAATAATATCATGCATGATTTAACATAGGGGTGACATATGAACTACAAATAAAGTGATTAAACTCATAAAGAAATAAATACTCTGACCCCATTGGCCTGAGTTCAACATGAGTCAAGAACAAATAGTTGGCCCCATGACCCAAGTTAATAATTAAAACGACCAAACATAAATTAAGTATGGGTCTCATGCCCTACAATTGCAAACAAATAACAAACCTCTACTCTTACACAACCTCAATATTGAGGTGTACCACGATTACAAAATAACTGCTCCTTACTTGTCAGTACAAGTGTCTTCAATGATTACCTGAAAGAAAGATTAGTAATGTGAGTTCAAGAGCCCATTGGGTCATGTACAATGCATCTCAAGCATTATTAAAGTCAAGATCATAAGACATGTGAATACTTATAAATCATTAGGCGTCTCAAACACTTCAATTGTTTATGTTGACGAAAGGAAACTCCTCGGTATTCTCTCGTGTCCGAACTCTTGGAAGGAAACGCCTCAAAGGCCAATTCCTCATCATGACACAACTATAGGAGTGAGGTCTCACTCGATCCTTAGTACCATCTTAACTACTGCCACAGTAGCATGGCCACTTGCCTAGGGTGGGAAAATACCCACAATGACACCATACTACTACCATAGTATCTGTATCATCACCCCGGTACATGGTTAGACTCTTAATTGTCTTTATTTAGTGACTACTAACATGCATAATTTTTCTCTTTATCACAATATATGTATCCGCTAAACATGTTGACAAATTATCGTGTATTAGGTCACACAGATCATGTCATCCAATAAATAGCATAGATGGCATATTCTCATAATGGTATTTAATAATTGAAACATGTAGCATGGTATCAAGATATCATAGGTACACAAACATACAATCATTAACGCATCATTCCTAGCATGTTTCTAAGCTTATAAAACTACACACGCAGTCATGCTTTACATTTAAGGCAGTCATGCTTTACATTTAAGACAAAAATAATACTAATTATTAAAGAGAGTGTATAGTTATTTCCACCTGTTTCTATGCTCAGTTGGTTCTAATCCTTGTTTTATTACTCAACTCTCCTTGAGTCCTTATCTTTTAAGAATTATAAACCATTTTTCAGTATTTATTATATTTCTACCTTTCAAACTACTAATCTAATGGTTTTTAAGTCAAATAGGTATGTCACGTGCAGAAAAGTGTAAAATAATAAGTACATGATGTCTGGTGGTCTCTAAGTACCGTGGTATATGAACGGTACTATGACGGTTGAGATTTCGTGCTTGGGGGGTTCAAAGAACAAAATGGTAATCGTGTTATCGTAGTAACGCGAGGTTGTTATTCGCGTGTGCAGTGTACTATTGTGTTCAATATCTTAATATTCGCACGATCACCCAAAAATTGCACTTTGTGGTGCGTTTCTCGTTTCTCCCATGCGTGGGATTCTCACTATATCCTGCTACAGATCTATAACACGTATTTAGGATAGAGGAATGTTATACCTTAATTCCGTTCAATGTTTCTTCCATTCGTTTTGCCGGAACCTCTCAAGTGGCAGTTCTAGGGTTATGTTCTATGCAGAGAATGAAATGGCGTGTTAGGGGCTGTTTCAGATGACTCTAATCGTAATAGAATGTAATACTGATTCTGTAGAATTGTTTCAAGAGTCATTTCTTATCCTGTAACAGATTTTGGCACAAATCTAAGGTTCTAGATTTAGACTCTCGTGTTCTCTTTGTGTAGTTTGCCTTTTGTTGAGGTTTATATCCAGCAACAGGGGTGTGAAAATGGATAGAACATATCTAAGATGCTTACGTAAAAGAAGCAGTTCCAGGTTACTTACAAAGTGATTTTGGAATTCGCTCAATATCTTGTGGCATGTTCTTGGTGCAACTCCTAACGCCGTTCGTGAGACCGGCGAGGAAGGTTTAGCGCTGGTAGAACTCGATTCGGGATGCGTGGGAGAGTGGGGAGGAAGTTGTAGGAGGTGTCGTTCGTGGTCTTTGTCCCATTACGACAATATAGGGATTATTCCTAATCATAGGATCGCAGTACCATGTCTTTGCCAAAGTATACAAATTTTTAATCGCAGGACCGCAATACCCTGACCTAGTATTGTGGTCCCCATGCAGATTTTTTTTTTAACAAAATCATGACGCAGTACCGTAGTCCTGATTTGGGGACCGCGGTAGTGGTTCGCGTCTCCTTTTTTATTTTATTTTTTTGTTTTTGGGTATTACAGGCACCAAGTTTGATCTTGTTTTGCCTTGAGAAAATCAAGAGTACAATGGCAAAGATGACCCCTCTTCCTTTCTCTCCCATGTTCTCTTCTCTTTGCCATTACAATTTTTGATCTTGTTTTGTGTTGAGAAATAATTGTCACACCCAAAGCACCAAACTATTTGTTGTAGTCTATGCCTACCTAGACTTGGTTATCGGTGTTGGACACAAGTACATGCCCCCCCCCCCCTGGCCACACACACACACTCTTATTTTAACTCATTTATTGTTATTTTCTATTCTCACTCCATTGAATTTTTCCTATTGGTTATTTTTTTTCTTTAATGTTGTTTCTTCTTTCTATTGGGCAAATATCACGTACCCATGTCCTTTGATGAAGTGTAGGATATGGATACATCAGGTTAAAAGGGTTCAAGTAGCATACGTTGCAGTGTTTCTCTGAAGCCATATTCTCTTTATATGTCTCAACAAAATGTTGTGAATGGCTATAAAAGATGGGATGGGAAGGGTGGAGAAACGCTGCAACACTAGTTGGTTGCTTGGGGCATTGTTTCTGATAATCCAGCATACCTTGTTTTCAGCTGCAATATTGGTGAGGGAGGCATTGCCCTAGCTGAGGCTGTGCATGGTTCGGCTCCTGATATTGTGGGGAGGGTGAGAAATTATTTTTATCCCTGAAATCACATCATCTATACTAGTCTAGTATGTGTCTGTCTTTTTTATCTTTTCACGCATCAAGGAAATATGAAATCAAGGATTCCATATATAGATACAGAAATGGTCATGCGTGTCTTTAGACCATATGCACAACGAATGAACCACCAAGGTTCTGATAGACAAGCCAAATTAAATATTAGGAAGGATTGAAAAATGAAAAATAAGTGAAAATAGACAGTGGATTGAAAGATATATTTTAATCTTTTAATCTTTTAATGCAACAATATTCTTTTAATGCAACCTATTTGTCATCCTCCTTTGAGAGAATGCAAGCCAAAATACCTAATAGGGTCCCTACTTCCTGAAGCCCTTTGACGATGGAAGTTGTTCTTAAATGAAACCTTTACCCTCAATGACAATGTACGTTGATAGCTTCAAATTGTTGAGATAGTATGAATATGATGTGTGAATCTTGGTATAGGGTAGGGAGGAGTTTACTCAAAGAGACGCTTGCGCACCACAAATGCTTCCAAAAGCAAATGGTATCACCCCTTTTTGGCTTAAGTCTTGTCAGTTATAGGTACATGAGCAAATCATTTATATGAATTTTTGGGAACTTCTTAGTTTTGCTCTAATGGTGATACCTTTGGTGCGCACTAAGGCCATATTTGCTACAAATAACCCTCCTTTACAGTTGACTGATCTCTTGATGAAATCTCCAAAACCACTTATCCACTTAATGTCTTCTTTTAGTTTGCTATGTTTTAGACACCATAAACATCAAGCTTAGTTTTTCTCTAAAATTGTACTCTATGCCACTATGTGAGAACAGTTGACCATATCATGCTTCTATCACAAAAGGTTCCTGATTAGCATTTCAATTGTAGCTGCCTTTCCCACTCCAATAATACTCTAATCTATATGCAAACTTGAGAGAGATCAATTGGGGCATTGATGACATAGATTGGAGGCCTATCTCTCTTGAACATCATAGTTGGTTAGAGAGCCCTTTTCAAGAAGATAAGGTCAAAGAAATAATCTTTATGAGCGAAAGGAATAAGACCCCGGGTTTCAATGACTTTTCCATGCTCTTCTACCAAAAGTATTGGTATCTCTGAAGAGGACGTCGGTCACCTTTTTTGGCAGTGTGGTTTGCTAAGAGCTGTATGGGAATCTTGGAGCACCTTTTTGCCTACAATCGACGCCCCGACAGAAGAACCTCTCTCCTTCTCAGTCCCGGTTTCGATTCCACACAAACTTATTCAGTTCTGGTGTTTAATTAGATTTGCTATCTGGACGGCCATTTGGGAAACCAGAAATAGTTGTATCTCTAGGAATGTAAGGGTGGATAGTAGTAGTACTAGTCACGGAGCAGTGTACCTTCTTGCAGTCTGGGTTGTTAATACAAAGTGGGGGGGTGGATATTCATTGGGAGGCTGGATGAGGGGATGACCCTCAATTTTGTAGGGTCTACCCTCTTTGTATGGACGTCTCGTCCAATCTTTTTATCTCACTATATTAATATAATATCGGTTTCTATTTCAAAAAAAAAAAAAGAAAAGTATTGGGATCTCTGGTGAGAAGACATAATTGAAGTCTTGAAGGACTTCCATGAGCACGTATTATCAATAAATGCACCAATGAGACTTGCATCTAGCTCATCTCAAAGAAGAGGGACTCCATCAAAGCGGAAGATTTCCGTCCCATTAGCTTTATATCTAGCCTGTATAAGATCTCAAAGGTCGTAATGGTAGATTGAAAGAGGTTATCCAACACAGTTGGGTTTTGTTAAGACCAAACATTTTTTATGGCATCTTAATTGCCAATGAGGTGGTGGAGTATTGTTGAACTAGTAATTAAGAAGGCTTCGTGATCAAATTGACTTCTCCAAAGCATATGATTCCATTCGATGGAACTTCCTTGTGCATGTTATGAGATGTAAAGGCTTTGGATAGAAATGGTGTAAGGGGGTTCAAGGGTGCCTCACCTCAATAAATTGCTCCATAATTATCAATGAAAGACCAAGGGGCAAAATTGAAGAATCTAGGTAGCTAAGACAAGGAGAGTCTTTGTCCCCATTTCTCCACATCTTGGTGGTGAATACTTTTTACGACTTCAAAAATGAGCTCAGAGGTTTTGAAGTAGGAAGGATCAAGATTCAGCTTACACACATCTTCTATGTAGATGGTTGCCTTTCCTCCCTAAAAGAATGAAGACGATAGTAGGAAAATGCTTATCCACGTTCTTGACAACTTTTCTCTAATTTTTGGCCTCAAAATTAATTCTAGGAAGAGCCAAATCATAGGAAGAAACATCTTGCATGATACGTAGGAAACCCAAGGAACAATCATTCTGGAACCTTGTAGTCCTTGTAGTCCAAATAGTCAAAAGAATAATTGAAAGCTGGACAGGGAGTCACTTGTCTAGGGGTGGGAGGGTTCTTCTAATTAACGTAGTCTTGGAAGCTCTTCCTATGTACTGTATGTTAGTTTTCAAAGTGCCTACAATAGCAACCAATAAAATAGAGAAAAGAGTGAGGAGTTTCTTATGGAAGGCTGAAAGCATAGACAAACCTTTTATGTTGGTGAATTGGAAACAAGTAGCAATGCCTACTAGCCTTAAAGGTCTGGAAACTTTAATATAGCTTTGGCAGTGGTTGTGGAGGCTTTAGAAGGAGAAAGACTCCCTGTGAGGGAAGATTATTTCTAGTATACACGACATTTCTACAAATGGTATGATTGCAAGTTTTCATTGAGTAAGTGGTCGCTTTCCTTAGAGGTTCATCCATTCTATTTGCCCCATGTTCCTTGAACAAGTAACTGGAGAATAGGATTTTGGTCATGGAACCAACCCTCTTCGTGAATCTTTTCCATGACATTTAGGATTTCGGCGGTAGATTCAGCTTCCATTTTTTATCTATGGATGATAGATAATGAAGATGCCAACCAATTTTGGTCCTGGAATCTCAAATTTAGAAGAAACCTCAAAGGTCAAGAAATTGAAATATGATTGGCTTGTTGTAGGTGTTGGAAGGGATTCAACTCACCCATAAAATAGATAGTTGGATGGTGAAACAGGGCACTTCACAACCAAAAATTTTCTACTTCTCAATTTGACCAACAACTCTCACCTGAACACAAACACGACCATAATATGAAGTTCAAAATCCCTCTGAAGGCTAAAATATTGGCATGGCCAATTCTCTTGAGGTTTCAATTTTGCTAGGGAGATTCCAAGAAAACGCCCTAATCATTCTCTTTCTCCTTCTTGATATATTTTGTGTAGGAGCGCTAAGGAAGACATTCATGGCATGAAATTAGTCCAACTTTGACGAAATTAACCGAATTAATTAGGTAATTCAAACAATCAAAGTAATGCTCATCTGTAATTGTAAAATTACAAAATTTCATCGAAATCTTCGAAAAAATCAACGAATTTCGCCTAGGATTGAAGTTTCGACAATTTATGCAAGAAAATGCATAAAGTCATAAAAAAGCGCATTTTTTTATGAAAGAATCTATATGGTGCACAAAGATTCTTTTGTATAATTATGATGATTGTAAACAAAAAATATATTTCTTTATAAATGAAGAAGATTGAAGGTGAGATATGTGGAACTAGTGAATGACTATCTTAGAGAAAGAAACACAAGCTGCAGATTAGAAGAGAGACAGTAGAAAGAAGAAATAGAAGAGAAAAATAAACTTCGAGCTTAAAAGGAAAGGTGTTGAGAGAAGAATTAGAAATGAGAGTCGTATGTTGTAATCAGTAGAGAAGATCGAATATACTTATGCTTACAATAATGGGAGAGCCAACGACCAATTGAGCTAGGGTTTATATTTGCGCGATCATTAGAGTTTAACAATAAGTTTCTCTTTCTTTTTTTTTTTTTTTAATAATGGTTTGAAGTTATCATGCGCGACGTGCATTAAATATTTTTAATATTAAAATACATGTTTGAAACCATTAAATGTATACTTCTATATTTAAAATGTATTTATTTACGTTTGTTTTCATTATTTTTAACAGAAATTGTGTATATTTTAGCAATTACGTAAACCTTCTTTGAACTTGTCTAAGTTGACAAATTTTTTATATATATATTTTTTGAATTTCTCAACTAATTCTAATTTTCTAAAGTGGAAGTTTGGGGCAAAGTCAAGTTTTCGTTCTATAGGAGGTTTGATATTTTGAAGATGGTTTGGTCTAGATGGCAAGAGAACTTTCTTGTGCTGGTTATGGCCTCAGGTATTGGCTTTTTACTCCTCCGACTACTATCCCTACCAAGCTAAAGAGCTATTGGTGCACTGTCCATTTTGCCATTTGGTTGGTGCTTTGGGAAGCAAGAAATAGCTGCACTTTCAAAATTTTTTAGAGTCCATGTTAATAACATAGCTGAAAGATTTAGCATGCTTTTTTCGAGGGTGTCTTCTTGTAAATTGGGTCTTGGGTGTTCCCTTGGAGAATGGGTTAAGTAATGACCTAATATTTTGCATTCCTTGTAGCAAGTCATTGCTTCACCCATTCTCCAATAACCTATATTGGGTCTTGCGTATTCCTTTGGAAAATAGGTGAAGCAATGACCTAATATTTTGCATTTGTTGTAGCAAGCCTTGTACATTTTACTAGATAGCTCATCTAGTTTTTTAATATAAGTTCTATGTTTCTTAAAAAAACACAAAAAAAAAAAAAAAAAACATGTTGCTCCTCGCTAAATGAGGTGTCCAAAATGGAGCATTACAAGGAGTGTAGAGAGGACAATATGCTATCCCAAGTACAAATCCAAGTCCCGTGGCTATACCCCATGGCTAGCTTAGTACATGAAATCCAAGAATTGAACAAAATTTGGGATCTCTTCCACAAAAACTCCAAAGAACGATCTTTTCCTTTGAAAATCCTATTGTTTCTTTCTTCTCAAAGTGTATACCAAGTTGCCAAGACCATGCTTTTTCAGTAATGCTTTATTTGTTAAACTGAGATGGATGAAGGAACTTCAAAAGAGCTTTGACTTGGTGCTGGAAGATTTGGAAGCTTGGATGTTTGCAAAATTTGGCAGTCTTGATAGTTGGCTGCTATCTTCACTCGCTTCTCTACATAAAATACTTATAGGGTCCGTTTGGGGTGCAATATATGATAGGATTATTTTTATGGAATAGGATGAGATGAGATAGGATTAGATATAAAAAATTAAAAAAACAGAAGTCAAAAAAATAAAAAAAATTTGTTAGGATTACTCAATCCCACCAGTAGTTATCCTATCCTACATACACCTAAACATTGGATTAGGATTAAAATTTATCCTATCCTATCCTATCTTAATCCAATGTAACAAACAGCCCCATAGAAGGACATAGATAGCTATTAGGGTATTTTCTTTGAATAATATCAACATGGGGGAGCTTGTTCAAACTAATTAGCCAAGCTAAAATCTTGGCTTTGGATGGGGCATAAGTTGACCAAATGAAAGTGTATGCTGTCCTCATTAGTAATGTTGGGGCCCTCTTAATGTTTGGTAGAAAGACTTGACTGAGAATGACCTCTATGAGTCTCCTATCCACCTTATCTTCCACTTCTGACATTTGCACTTGTTCTAGCATCTTTAGTAGGGCAGAAATGTCATTAATGTTGGTGTTCGAAATGTATCTTGTGATGTGTAGATTTTAAGCCTTAGTTGTGATTCCTTCATGATTTATCCAAGATCTATGATCCGCTATAGATTTATTTCTGCCATCTGTAAGCCTGTACAAGTCCAGGTATAATTCTTTAAAAGCCATAAAGCTGCACCAAACGTCCTCCTAGAATTTGATTTTGCATCCATTTCCTAGTTCTAGGCCTTTTGATTTTCATAAACCATAGGAAACAAAATTCGTGAAATCTTTAAATCTCCCAGATCTTCTCTTCTCTGGGATGAGAAACACTTTCTAACATTGTAAGATATGTGTTATAGTATCCCTGGTCATTGGCTTTGGTCTTTGAGATTTTGATGGATATACATACATACATACATATGTATCTGTGTGTTTGTACGTATGTATGTATGTGTGTATGTATATGTTTGAATGCTTTCCTTAGTCAACCATGAGGCAGTGGAATTGTAATTTCTGTTCTGGTTGCTGGTCTTCTTGTTGTTAAGCCCAAGGCCTTTAGATCTCTCTTTAGCTTCAGTAATCCTTTCTCCTTTCTTATCAAATACTCTATTTGGTCTTTACAAGTAGAGTACGAGCAAAAATGCCTAGAAGTGTTTATAGTCCTCCTTAGACTTTGATCTTTTCAAGATATACCTTGGTTCCCGAGGTCTACCTGAAATTTTCCCAAACATATTCCAGAATATGTTTTCCAATTTTTGTTAAAAGTCATTTTGAGTAATTAATCAATGTGAAAAATAGAAAGCACATGAAAGGATGGCCAGAAATTTCTTGGAGTTGATTGGTTATTGAAAGTTCATTCCAGAAGAGGAGTATGGTCTTATCTGCAGCAAAAGGTAGGGAATCAACACTCACATGATTTTTTTTTTTAATCTATTGTGCACTTTGACACACTATGATTTTGTAATTCTGCTGTGTGAGATGGAGCTTGACTAATCAGCCATACTTTAGCTAAACAAGGATTTTTTTTTTTCTAATAATCAGTAAAAATGCATGTCATCGCTTCACTTTACTTTTTTTTTTCCCCCCAATAAAAATGCTGGTCTATGACACTGAGTAAATGCAAAAGATTAGTAGTCAGTCTCAACTCAACTCAAAAGTTTTTTTCCTCCAACGTGTAGTGGGCTTGGAGTTATGATCTGTTCGTGAACATGTTCTGTGATTATTCCTCAGTCATGCTGTATGATGGACCGCTGGTGTTTCTTATATTTAGTTACCAGTGATGTTTGTTTGGTTGGCTGGTGGGTCTTATTTGGAAGTCTGTCCCATAATTGGTTGATCTGAATAAGGAAGTTTGCTCTGCAATAGAGAGTGAGCAAGTTCGAGATGATTCTGATTGTCTGTCTTGTCTTTAATCATAATTCTTTTGTTTGATAGAAAGTTGTCAGTTTGATTTAGTCTAGATGTTTTAAACCTGCAGATCCACCCGACCCATCATTTTATTCAGGAAAAATAATAGAATGTTCATGGGATGCTGATGAAGACATCTGGGTATGCATGCGCATCAGGACAGATAAATCAACTCCAAATGAGTTCAATACTTACAAGAAGGTCCATTCTTTTTGTTATTTTGTCTTCTAAAGCAATAATTTGTCTATTGGAAGATAAAGTTTTGCTGTGAAGTATTTCATAGTGCTAAGAAGATATTAGTAAAAAAATTACAGGTGATGCGCAGCATAAAGGATAATATTACAGAAGATGTATTGCTAAATGAGATTGGTGAAATAGTTCGCTTGCCAATGTACGCTGATAGGATAAGGAGTGACAGCAAATCACGAATCCATCACCAGAATTCGGGTGCAGGGCATCGCAGATGATTTGCTGTTTCACAATCATGCTTATGATATTTCGTGTTGTCAGGGTTGATTGATAGCACCATTTCATCCAACTCAAAAAGAGCACCCAAGACAGGTACTGTCGGCCTTAAATGCGATTAGCCAATGCTCATCCTGAATTACAGAATTTATGTCTCCACTGGCTTCCCTATTAGGTTGATGAGCTTGCTTGATCCATTTGCAGAATTTCTAACATCCACAAGCAGTATCATGTCGAAAGGATTAGAACTTAGTTCATTGTGTATATATAATAGTTAGTTATTTCAAGCCTTTATTAATAGCAGGGTAATTGAAACTGTAAAACAGCCGGGCTATCTTAATTTTATAAGTTACTTTGTAATTGTAGTTAAGTACTACATCTCAGTTGCATCTGAATTTTACCTTGGATCGAGTGTTGCTCGACATTGAGTTTGATTTTAACAAGCTGCTACGACGTAATGACTCTTGTTGCTCAGAGAAAAATCCCCCATTCTTGTCTGTTTCATTGTTGCTGCAACTATTTGAATTATAAAAAGTGCCTATTAACACCATTGACCATTGTTACCTCTTCACTAGTACTAACTAGCTTGACCACAGTTTAATGTCAAAAAAGCTTTCTCATGAATTTGGTGTTTTATCATTTTCCCCAACGAAAACCCATCTCATCCCAAATGCCTGTCCTTTCTCTCCTTGCGAGCAATAAAAAATTGGACTGTTGAGACAATCATGTATTATTCGCTACAGCACGTGGTCAGTGTGTGACACGCCCATGGGATACAATTCTCAATTGCCTGGATTGGTATCAGACTTCATCTCATTTAGAATTTGGATCACCGATCATCTGGAGCCCCACAAGAAACGACTCTGGACAATTCTCCAATGCAGTAATTGACAATTCACCTAGTTTGTTGCAATTCACCTAGTTTACTTGCATTGCCTTCCTATTGTATGTTTAAATTGTCTTATTCCCTAAAAGAACAACTAAAACGTGCATTGGATATTGCAATACAATGGAGACCCCAATAAAACATCCCGTGCCGTTTGAACCCTTGGGAACATAAGGTCGCAAATGCAAGTTGGCCGGTAGCTTTGGAAGGCGCTCATTGTTTGTTCCGGCAGAGAATGATAGTGTTTGAAATATGGAGTCTAAAATTTCAAAACTGCTTTTGTAGTAACTATGTATGAATAACTAGTGAGACACTTTATTTTAATCGGAAAGGTGTATTTTATGCTTGTTATAAATTAGAATTGGTTTCTCTTAGAATTGTACACAAAAGCAAGTTTCTTGATTTTGGTAGCTAACTAGGTATTTGAAGGTAAACGCTAAAACCACAAATAGAGAATGGGGCTCCACCCGTTCTGTAATAACTCGGGTCCACTGTGACGATATTGTTATCACTTTAGTAACTACTGACTGGGTGTAAGGTTTTGTTCTTGGCAAGACTACCTGAGTCTTTTAAAAGTATTCGACACAATGAAACACTCTCGAATCCACATTTAGCCCAGGAATTTTCTTAGAGTGGGACCGATGTAGGATATTATAATTCACTCCTTTTGGGAGCAATCTGGTCTTCGATATTCATACCTCTGGTACACACAGGGCGGTTTTGATACCATTTGTAACAATTCGGGTCTACTGTGATGATATTGTCTCCACCTTAGCCATCACTGACTAGGTGTAGGGTTTTGTTTTTAGCAAGATTCGAACCTGAGCCTTCCAAAAGCGTTTGACATAATGAAATGTCTTCGAATGTACATTTGGCCCAAGAATCCTCCTAGAGTCGAACTGATGTGGGATATTATACCTTCATACTACACCAAACACCTTGGTTCGCTAGCTCAAAATAGAATACCACTAGTTAGGTTTGGTACCTCAATGCCCAAATCCAAAGGGCGATTGCCCGAGGCCTTGTCATCCTTTGGGCCCTTTAGTTTTTAAAGTCTATATATTTTTAAAGTCCATATATATGTATACTTGAAGAAAGGGAAAAATATATTTTTATACAAAAAAAAATAGAAATAATTATAAAAATATCACTATTTTCAAATAAATATAAAATTAAAAATTTTAATAACAAAAATATCAAAAAACGATTTTTAGCAAAAATAACGTTATTTGCATTAAAAAAATATTGGTATAAAGTGTGTATATGTTATGTATACAAGTTGTATACAAAGTATGTTATAAGATCTAAAAGACATAGTTATACAATATGTATAACTTCTGTATACAATGGGTACAACATTATATAATATTTAGTTTATAAACAATAGTATAACATTGGTATATAGTTCGCATAACACTAGTATAACATTTAACTTATAAAAATGGGTATAAGATTTAACATTTAAGATATAACACTAGTATAAAACTAATATAATACTACTATAACATTTAACATTTAGCACTAGTATAACACTGATATAATACTGATATAACACTGATATAACATTTAACATTGAATATATAATACTAGTATAACATATAATACTAATATGACACTGATATAATATTGCTATAACATTTAACATATAATATTGTATAACATTTAAATTAATTAACTATTATTATTATACCAAAAGTTGTATATGGTTCATTAACACTAGTTTATAGTCTTCTTCTCTGATTTCGTCCTATGGTTCCAAGGAGCCATTCTATGCTGTGTGAACAATAGAAAAGCAACAACATATCTGGTTCTTCAGCTCTGGCAAGCAACAGTGGGGTGAACAAAGAACAAACAACAAGTGGCACGAGCTTCGGCAAGCAACATGGGGGCACGTAGCAAGCAACGTTGACAGTGCTCGTTTCTAATCTCGCCCAAGCACTGGCATTCGTTTCTCATGGTTCTCTCAATCTCAAAGATGATCATAGTGAGTTCGAAGATATACTAAGGCTGTTCGACATGAAAATGGCATACAGGCCGTGCATCAGAATGAGTAGGATGAATCGATGGAAGTGCGCGGAGAAGCAAGGTTTGAATCCACCATTTTTCTTTCTTTTTCCTTTTATGGAACCCTAGTTCTGTTTGTTAGTAAAAATTGAAGTTTGAATAGAAAATGAATAGTCCCACATTAGAATAATACACAAAACTTGTTGAAAATAAAAGAGAACTTGCTGCTTGTTAACTTGAATAGAAGAAAAAAGAATCATGGGCCCAAAAGTATAGGCCCATGAGTTAACATTAATTATTATGTATATAAATCAAAGACTAGGCCCAAAAGTATACGCCCATGACTTTTTGACAGTACTGTCTTTGGAAAAGTTGTAACTTTTAATTACAACCATTCGTTTCTATAAATAGAAATAAAAAAGAATATTATAAATAATTATTATCTTGCATTTTGAATTTTTCCAAGATCAAAAACAGAGAATTCCAATTTGTAAGAAAACGATTTGTAGTGCTTCTAAATCGTTTTTTACAGTCAAATCCTGGGAGACAGTAGCCGATTGATCTTCAAGCACTTGGGAAGTGGTGAAATTCTATCTTAAGACATTGCAATCTACAAGCTTCTGTCATCAAGTGGTTCTTTTCTTACTTGTTTCTATTTATTCGAGTAGTATTTTATATTTTGATATATAATTTATAATAAATTGTTTGTAAGTTTCTAACACTGTTCAGTTCAAATTTGTTTCATCGCTGCGCGTGGAGGGGTAGAGAGAGACATAGAGAAAAAGAGAGAGAACACAGGCCCTGCTGCTCTAGGTTTTATGACCAACCAGCTTAGCGCTGTCCAACGAGATTACAAGCTAGATCGTAGGGCCCATCCTTTGCTTTTCAGAGTGTTACGCAGATGGCGACGATGGGGAAACGAGGCTCAACAACGCAATGGTGAACAACATAGAGATGGATATATATATATATGGTATATGTGAGATTTGTTTAAAAAGTAGTATACATGAATGAAAATAAGTTTTTTTTTTAATTTTTTAAAATTTTTCTTAAAAAATAATAAAAATTTATTAATTAATTGAACCCTTATTTTTAGGGTCATATTTACTGCTTTGTTCTGAGCTCCTTAAAATATTGGGTGGGCTTTGATGCCCAGAATAGTGCTCACCGAAGAGGGCACAAAGTGATTTGGTAATGCTGGACTGAGCTGTTCATTCCTTAATTGTCACAAGATATTTTGATGATTTTAAGGCAATTTGCTCAATTTTAATTACAGGTGTAGAAATATATTATAGTTGCTGGCCTGCATATAGTTGTGGATATTATTTAAAATACATTCCTTGTTTTGCAAACTATTATCATTTATTTAAAATACTACTTGCATGTCTAGTTGTGAAGTTATCGGAATCGTACGCGTCAAGTCAAATAATATATTGATGCGGGTATCTTGTCCTTACGAGTATTCAATTTTGTTAACTAGATTATGAAGATTTTTATATTAAAAAAATTACAAAATAAATTGAATTAGAATTAGATGAAATTAACGTAAGAAAATTCAGATTTAAATGAAGATTGCAAGCTGGGTTGGGAATTGTTCACAAGTTGGTTAGCATAAACTCTAGATTTTTGCATTTAATGGGTATCATTACTCTAATTGAATATCAAAATGCCTCCTCTCTCTCAAGGTTCTTTTATAATTGACAAATTTCTATCTCTTGAGAATCCAAACAACTATAATGTCATTGCACTCAAGCATCTAACAAATATTGCATACAATTTATAGGTGTATCTCTTTCTTATTTTCATTTTATGATTTGCATTTCTTAGAACAAAGCCTACATCAGCTCTCCGTTCTTAACAACACATATATTTTAAAATCATTCAAAGGCATTAAGATTTTTGTTCGATATAGGAGGATCCTCTTGCTTTTTCTCCTTATTCCATTCCCAAGATTCCAATCTTATCTTTACAAGGCTTTCTTAAGCTATGAGCTATCCCTTTTTTTTTTTTTTTAATATCCTCAACTAAAGCCTACCAACGAAAGAATATAAATGCCCAAAGATTAAAAGGAACTAAAATAAAAATAGAGAAATAGAACTAATGCTCTTTCCTTGATAATGGAAATGGCTTGTGGGTGCCCGCCAGGCGCCGCACCACAGAGCCATCTTTGGATCACACTTTCCTCAATCCATCTTTATGTACTTTTTTTCTCTATTTTACCCACAAAGAAACAACAAAACAAACTTAAAACCATGCAATCTATGAAAATTAAGCAAAAATTTTAAAAAAAATATGCACCAATATTTAACATTTATGCATGAAACAATATTCATTCTCCTCTCTTTCTCTCTTCTTTGCTTTTTATAACATTCTTTTTTGGTCCATTCATTATTGTAATTTTGAAATACTATTATGATAAGAAAGAAATTATTTTAACTAATTGGGATATAAATGTCATAAACCTTGACATTTAGTAAGACATTATTGTCTTGAAGAGATATGAGCTACCTTCTACTCTTAATTTACAACATTACTTAACTAAAATTTTGATCTATCATCTAAGATATAATTGTTACTTTGCCAGAGCTCTTGGTTGCTATTAGTCATTACACACACTATTTGCAATAGCTTGCAATTGATTCAGATCTCCTTTCGCCAAGTATTCAACCAAGTTAACTTAACTGCTTCATTCTTATATCTTTTGCAAAGTTTGACTATAAGATTGGCAAGGATTGCCAATAAATTAAGAAGTTTACTGCTCTTGTCACATTACGGTTCACATTTACAAGTGAATCAAGCTGTATCGGTTGGATCCACAAGCAGAAGTCGAACCATTATGTTTACATTTTCACACTTTATTATGTTGCCCTTTTAATTGTAGAAGCTTTATAAAACTTTATTTAATGTCCAATTCACTACTCGGTTTCACTACTGAACAAGTTTTCTCTTAAAGTTATTTGACAATTTTTTTAGTGATGACAGCAAATGATGAAGTTAAATTTACTTTTTAAGAAGGGTAAATCAACTTATAGTTCTTTTTGATATATATATATATGTGTGTATTCTTACTTAGTCACGAATAAAGGTATAGAAGTAATTTACACTTTGATTAGGCAGCCACAGCTAGGTAGAGCATTACACACATGGTATTTTCTATATTCAAGCATTTCTCAATGCTAATAACCTTAGGGCATCTCCAATACCCATCCGCTCGGTGCAGACTAAGCGGATGGGCAAGCTGCTATGTCACCCATTAAAAAAAATTTTAAAAATTTAAAAAAAAAAAAAAGAAAAAGGGCATTGAGCGTTCGGTACAGATCGAGCGCTCAATGCCCAGACGTATTTATTAGCATTGAGGTGGTGTTCAATGGAGCGCTACCTCAACACTAATATACACACGTTAAAGTTGCCCTTATCATCTCATAGCTTGCCCGTGGATATATATACAACCACCGGGAACAAGTCTTTTCATATTTTTCGAAAAGGAACCCTCATTAAGTACTTCTTGTAATATATATATATATATATAACACGTGGTAGGCAAATCAGAGGGCGTGGCTCCTTTCTTTTTCATTCAATTGGGGCCAGCTAGCTTAAAAGTCACAGGAAATATCTGTGGAACAGCTACTAAGCAAGAATTGCTAGTGTAGTTTCACGGTCATCAATTATATATAACTAGTGTCCGTGCATGCATGCGTGCGCCATGAGCCTTATTATCTATAGTATTTTTTATGTAATTGTCTTTCATATTCCATCAATCAAACAGATTGAGAATCATATCAATGTCATCTTCTATTTGTACACTATAAAGCTTCAAAGGCAGTAGACTTCAGTTAATTTGCTGACCCCTATTCCTACCTTTAACTAGGATCACAAAAGGCTAGCTACTGCTATTCATATATATATATATGAAGGATATATAACAAAAGGAGAAAAGTGGGTAAGAGTGGAGAAAAATTTGCCCTTTTATTGCTGATGATAGTGCTTCTCTCATCCAATTTCCATGACGTGTAGTTTTTTTTTTTTTTTTTTAACCTCCTACTGATGACTGATCTGATCGCTAGCTTTTAGGAGAGGAAAAGCGGTTCTTATGACAATCTTCTTATTGGAAGCTCTATTGACTCCATTCCCACAATGACCTCCTCCTTAGTATATGAATAGCTTTAATGACAGGAGATGCTATATATTGTAATCATTGTAATACTGGAAAATCTTCTTACCTAATTCTATAAGATGTGATGGCTCCTCCTAGCTAACAGAGTTTACTAGCTTTTTAGTTAGGACCGCGAAAAACTATTAAATCCCACCTAATAATTGACATCTTGGCCTAGTTATGTTGTACATTATAAAAATAAAATTGAATCAAACAAGTTGCGCTTAAATAATTAATAATCTAAATAATTGTAAACAATCTCCCAAGCAATAGCATATCTAGTTCAACGTGCCACCTACATTTTTAGAAGATGAAATTAAATTTTAATTTCTAATTATTTTTTTTTAAATATAAAGCAAAATAAATTTTAATATCAACTAACAAACTATAAATAAATAGAATTATGTGGGCTTAACTCTTCAATCTTTTATTATTCTTAGCTGAAAGGTATAGCTAGCAGAAAGCCTGAAAGATGAAAAGCAAGGTGAAAGGCCAAAGTGGGACAACAGCGGGATGAAATGTCTACTCTTTTAAGTTAATGCTAGTGCGCAGAGGCTGAAGTTTAATTAAAGTGAAGGATGTGCGTGTGTGTGTATTCATATATCCACAAGGAATTAAGGTGATAAGTCTCCCTCTACACTACACATCAAAAGAGTCTGAGCCACTTTAAAACTTGGGCAGTGGTCAGTAATAGGACGAAACCATGCTTATGTGTGCAGTCCGTTCATACTTTTTTGTTGTCTTTCAAACGAAGTACAACTTTCTTAAGTGCATGACTGCTAATATGCAATTTTCTAAAAATGTTCCCCGCTGCTACCTACTCCCTCAACTCATCAGTAGATTTAGTACCTTACCACCCACTCGGCTAATTCCGCGGCTTTCTCCGGTGACATTAATCACAGTAACAGGTTTATGTGAATTTGAAACATTTGGAAATAATATATGTGTAGACTCTTGTAATGTCCAAATCCTTCTAAATCACCTAATCGGGATGTCTCATCTGATAGATAAACTTGATTTATAATTGTTATTAAAAATTATATATATATATGTTTTTAACTATTAGATAAATAGAGGTATATCTTAAAATATACACCACTTTTTTTTTATATAAAATGTTGTAAATATACAATGTATTATATGTTATAGTATTCAGTATTTAAAGTAAAGTTTACGTGGCATTTCTCTATTATCATGAGCAAACAAGCTATGACATTAAAGAGAGAGAGAGAGAGAGATGGAAAAAATTGGTTAACATGGCTCTATCATGAGTATCAATCTTGTTCGTAGAGGGAAGAGGGAGAGTAAGGAGTTTGGGTAATAAGAGGTCGGGCCCAATTGCCCGGGTCATGAGGGAACGCCCCACTAGACTCCCCCACTGATCAGGGTTTCCTACAAATGCTTTAACCGTTCTAATTTAGAGGGGAATCCCAAGGTACAAAAATTATACGAAAATTAGTTATGGTGACAAAATAATAATAAAAATGAACATTCCATAAAAAAAAAATATAACAATCACCAGTTAAGATAAATATAGTAAAAATATTTTTAGATAAAAAGTAGCTTAATTGAAATGTTAAATTTCATTTTCATTAAAATACCAAATTTATTTTTTGTTAGTTGTGGAACTAGTAACGTGAATAATATTTAAAATATAGAACTAGAATTACAAATTGAAGTGAAAATCAAAAAAGAAATTCCAAATACTAATTTTTTTAATCAAAATAGTAATTTTTGACTAAAAATACCAAAATAATAAATTTATTGATGTTGAAAAATAAAATTATCTTAAAAGCCAATAAAATTATGTTGAAAAGGACTAATTGTGAAGCAAAATATTATATAATCTTTTATGATATTTATCGCAATTGTATCATTCTCCTCCTTTGCTAGAGAAGCATATTCGCCCTCAATTTTATTTTGGGTTATTAGCACTTCTAGTAGTTTCACGAATTGGAACAATGTGTTCTACATTAAACATATTAAGAAAATAAATATAGCTTGGTAGTTTCTTCTTGTAATACCCCATAATTTGAATTATATACCAATTCAATTTATCGGACGTTACAATTCATTTGCTTTTAATCCCATCCTCTCTTTTAGTTTCATTTGAATCAAATGCTGTAAGAGTGAAAAATCAAATCTTCCTACATTACTTGAAGATAATTCTTGTAATTCAAAAGCATGCATGCATATACATGTCAACTTAATTATTTATTTTTGATTTCCTGTAATTTGAATTTATTAGTGCAATGGGCTATTAAATTTTACAAATTCATGCAAAAGACTATGAATATAGTTTAGAATGTATTTTTTTTATGGGATTGAAATAGTTAAGTAGTTGATGATGTTTTAAATTGATATAAAGTTAATATGAATCCCATTATTTAGTTCAGTGTGACAAAATTATTAATTAATATGTCACATATAACAATTATTTTCGTTGCAATTAAAAGTACTCGTCAACAACAGATATTTATTTATTTATGTTGTTTTATTACAATTAGAGTTAGCTACAAGCTGCATTCATTGCACATGATTAGTGATATCAAAGTCAAGAATTTCGTCAAACTTATGGGAACTCCTGAAATTTATAGCTAAAGGTTAGGTTTTTCAACCTTAATTAATCAATTTATTTAAATCTCAAGAACTTTTTTAAAAGGTTGTCAATTTTCAGGCAGCATTCGTTGAGCCATGTGCTACTTAAATTTAATTTTTCAGTTAATATTAAGTAAAACAATGACCACAAGGACTTGCACTTGAAGCTATAATGTTTGACACACTAATTTCACATATGCTACCTCTATATATTCCTTGATTTTCATGAATGGCGCAATGACCCAATAATGGTGGACTCGAGGCTCACATTTTCACAACAAAAGCAAGAAAAGTGAGTCTCGCTACCTTGCTGCTCAGATCACTGTTAAAGTTGGAGGGGGTGAAAAAGAAAAATAAAATAAAATAAACATAAAGTGGCTCGCAATAATGAGTCGTTTCTTTCTTTATTTATAACTTCGTGCGGCCAAAATGCATAAACGCATTGGATCCATAATAGAAACTGTGGTGATGAAAAAATTAACAGGACAAGAGCTAGCCAGCGGGTGGCTTTTTGGTTTATTTTGTTCTTTTTTTTTTCTCATGTAATAAAGTACTTCATTCCCCCCTAGGCGGCCTAGCTAAGTGCATGACTGCTAGATTGCACAAACTGCCTCCTTCCCTCTATCAATTTCTAAGGTTTAATTAGTAGTAGTTAGTACTGTTCAGGCATGTTTGGTTTTCAATTATTGCCATGATCTAGCTAGCTCGATCCCCGATCCCCTTCTCTTTCAACTCAGTATATAATAGTAGTGAATTTGATAATATATATATGTATCATGCGTTTATAGTTTTATGTAGTCAACTAGCTAGATTTGTTGGGTGGGAACAAGGATTTGTTGGGTGGGAAAACCAAGGATGAATGGAAGAGCTGATGAGTATACAAATACGTATATGTAGGCAGGGATATGATCTTCTCCGCCCATGTGAAATGCAAGATCCATGCCTTAATAATTTTCCAAGAAACTAACGGCGTAGGTCATGGCTTGCGTTACCATCTCATTTAACCTGACATCATTTTTGTTCAAACATTATGTACTCTTCCTTGCGTTGCAAGTAATTAATATGCATGTATAGATATATAATGGAAGTCTAATGAATGAACATATTAGTCATCTGTTCCCCGTAAGGAGGGCATCTGAGTCACATGGGCGTACATGTGAACAAAGCTGCCCAATTCTATATATAATATAAGAATTGGTGGCGTTGAAAGAGGAATATAATATACAAATCAATCACCAACACAACGAGAGCAGCCAGAAGCAACAGCGGCAGCTGCAGGTAGGGCTCGACCCTTTATGAGGGGACCAATCTCCTAGATTATAAACACGTGTACAAAATCCATTTAGGTGGATCGCTGAGTCGACGCGTACCCATGATACAGGACCATGCAATGCCAAGGGTTGTCACAGCACTTGTGGGAGTCTTCCACGGTACACATGGCCGGGGAGGGAATGGCCGAATGGGATGGGTGCTGCCGCAGGTGCTCACATGCATCATGGGCTAATTCAATTTTTACCCCAAGTATAGTTATATTTTAATTAGAAAAAAGAAATTTTTTTTAATTTCCTTTTTTTATTATGAGTCTGGTTTGGTGGGAGCAAGAGGGATTCAAGTAGTGCAACCGTATCTAAATCGCCTTGAAGTACTCATATATATATATATATATATATATATATATAGAGAGAGAGAGAGAGAGAGAGAGAGAGAGAGAGAGAGAGAAACGTAGCTACTTTGTAAGTAATAAAAAAATAAAATGATATATGGATTCGGATTTTAATGGTTTGGATGAAAAGAAAAGCGAGGGAATGATTGAAAGTGGTAGGGATATATGGTTAGTGGGTCTAATTTTGTTAGTGAGGATGAGTTGGTGGTAGCATTGGAGAAGGACCCTTTGGGTACCAATAATTGGGGGTTTGCAATGCTTAGTTTATTTGAGTTTAGGCACCAATGATGCGTGTGGACTCCATCTTTCCACGTTTGAAAGAGCTAGCTAGCCCCGATGTTGCCAAAAACTACTTGGAGGCATGTGTAAGCTAATGTCCCCATACAAAAATTCATGTGTGTCTGTGACTGTGTGTGTATGTGTTTGTGTGTTTTCTTCACATCGAACACTCTTAAAAGTGAGTGGATTCCAACTCCACTTCAACCATATTATACAGATATATGAATTTAATATTTATAAAACTAGATTCCTATAGCAGTGAGTGGAGAGGTTTCCCTTTCACGACCTAACCAAAAAGGATATCCCCCTTACTCACACAAAACAACAAAACAACAAAACAAATGTACAAAATAAATAATAAAAAGGAAACCCATGCTAGCTAGCTTACATTTATATACATATAAGTAAATTAGTAATCTAAGATTCCCCTCAACTGCATGGTGGGGCATCTTCAAATCTAGGTGCCCAATGGGTTTAGGTCTGTCCTTGGGTTTAATTATAGCAACGCCTTTGGCCTATTTTTACACATTTAATGATCCCGATCTTGGTGGGGTTGTACAGATCATGTCTCATCCAATGGGAGGGTTCATCTTGGTTCAGGTGAATGATAATTAATATTATTGCGTATGTGTCTGCTCTATCTGTCTTTAGATCTTTATATAGCTTTATGTTTGTGTGTTTCGTTTTTTAAATATTTCTAGCTTCCAATTAATGTTTATGTATAAAAATGCATAAAATATCAATATTGCACCAATATTCTACTCTTCCACACCACCATATATATATATATATATATAGAAGAAACTCTCTCTAGTAAAGCTATCTCCTCTTTTGCCCGTTATACACATAGATATACTTTTGGCCGGGAAAAGGGGTGAAGACGTGTAGCATGTGTCGAAGGTTGGAGGCACGCACCAATATTAATTATCCGGAAAAGACAAGTAGAACAGATTAATATTTTCACTTTTAAATATATATGTATATATTATAGTTTGTGTGTGTGTGTGTATATAAATATAATTACCATTATTCCACTGATCAGCTGCATCTGCTTGGGCAAGTTTTCATGGTGATCAAAAGGGGAAGGAGAGAATAGAATATGATAAATGATGGTGCTAAAATGCATTGAGTACACTGCATGAAGTTAATGTTGAAGTCCTTTTTTTTATTTTTTAATGTCTAAAGTACACTTGATAACTTTATGTTATTGTTATTTTTATTTTTAAAAAAGTAATTTTATTGTTGGTAAGGCTAAAATAATAATTTTCAATTATTTGTTGCACCCTAAATTTTAGGCTTTTTAAAAGAACTTCTAATTTAAGTTACTCTTTTTTTAACTTTTAAGCATTATTTTAATTTTCCTTATTAATATGTTAAAATAATTTTAGTTATTTAAATTATATTTAAAGATAAAACTTGTATATTTAATTTTATTTATCTAAATATATGATGATATTTAATTAATTTTAAAAAAATCTTTTACATCACACACGTGCACAAGAACAAGTGTTAATTAAAATTCAAATTTTCATTCATACAGAGCTTAAAAAACTCACCTTTTGGACAGCTAGTAAGCACAAGTATTAATTAAAATATTTCTACATTTTCAATGTAAAAAATATTTCATATGGGCACCGTCACCGCTAATACATTTTTCTTTTGTAAAAATTTTATAATTAAAGTAAAAGA
>JAJIYU010000396.1:0-54226 GCA_030144865.1 Tinospora cordifolia
TATAAACCTAAGTATGAACACCATTCTCTTCATCCCATCAAGAACAAGACAATTCTCTTCTTGCTCTCCTTGCCCCCCTCTTGGCATATCTTTCATTCTTTGGTTGTTCTAAATAGCAATTAGAGTAGTAGGAAGGTGGAGAAACAAAATTCTGCACAAATTCTAAGCTAGAAGTTGTGAAGGCTCAATAGAGGTTCAAGGAGCTTGGAATCTCAAGATCAAAGGATTAAGCGATTGAGATAGAGATGATTTTCAATTTTGATTTAAATAAGGTTTGCATGTGTATTATGCTTTGAATATCTATGATCCACCATTATACATGCCATGTAGAATATGCATGCTTAGACTTACATGAATAAAGATGCATGATTTGTGATGTTATGCTATGATGTTACCATGCTTACATGTTTAATTTATGTTTATATATACTTTACATACACGAATGCTATGTTTTACACTTAACAAAAGATTAATTAAGATTCTAACCACGTATTAGCACGAGGAAGGATTTCTTCATGTGTGGTCCAACCTTAGACCTGACATACTAGACTATTGATTTGGAATTGGGTGTTAGGATTGACCCTAGCATGAACTAGGCTTCTGGAGTGATCTCTCTCCCTAGACCTGAAACATAGAGGGTGAACCCTTTTTGGTTTTAACTACAACTACGAACAATGAATTGTGGGAATCATGTAATATTTGAAAGTATTTGACATGTTTGTCCTATTTGTTGAAATAATGATTTAAACATTTGGAATGATCCACTGGGCTTTAAGCTCACCCCTTTTTTCTAATCGTTTAGGAAATTGATAAATCAAGACTACATTGGAGTCACATAGGATATTTTCTTTTGATTTTATTCAATTGTATGGTATGTTGGCCCACTTATTTTATTTGAATTTTGAAGTTTATTTTCGTTGTAATAAATATGAGGTCTTATACCCTTTTTTAAATGGATTAATAATATTAAATTATTTTGTCATAAGGTCTCTTATCATCTTATTGAAACTATACATAAGTTAATGTTACTTAGGAAATCCCAAGGATTTGGGAAAATAAGAGAAAGGAAAGAAATTAATGTGACACATGAAGCCACCTCCCGGGTGGCCCAAGGAAAGAGAAAAATATCGTCGAATGATGCGGGCTAAGGGATGGGAAGCGGAGTGTTACAACAACACACCTAAAAGAAAGTAAACTAAGAGTTTTAAGAATGTGAGGAGGCATCGAAGAAGAGATTTACATGAAATGGGCCGAACATGACCCTAACTGAATAGGGGAATAAATAAATGAAGATATCTAGGAACTAAAGGAACAAATGAATGTTACTAGGATCTACGAAGAAGATATCAAAAAGAATGTCCTATGATTTGTGAGGAGATGTGATGGAAGGAATTGAGCCTTACTAATCACCCTAAGCTAGCTGGACACACTCACAATATTGAACGATAGTTGCATGAGAAAGAAAAAGGAGAAGGAATGAAATAATGTCTAACCTTCAAAAAGGAAGATGACCCATGGCAGGAAAGAGAAGGCGATCTAATGCAATAGGAAAAAAAATCGAACCTCTTAGGACAAGGCTTCGTTTTCAATTCCATGTTTACCATTCTCTTTGAAGTACCCATGTCCATAATCAAATGATGTAGTCATGTGTGTAAAATTGAATAAACATGAATAAGAAGGGTGCCTTAAAATATTTTGCATTATGTTTAATTAAGACTTATATGAATTGGAAAAAGCAATGGAAACAATTATGAACATGTTGCTTGAGCATATGGCACCACACAAACAAGCTAACCAATGAGTTTCCAATATTATGCCACCTCGTATGATTGTCACGACCAAGGAAGTGATGATGTCTGAGGCGATGACAAAATTTGCTAATCGAATAATGCCTCACATAGTAGAAGTTATGGAGTACTGGCTAAATTCTAGGGCAACCGTGGCACATGTGGGTGAGGAGCCCCAAGGACGTGCCAGGATAATGCGATGCCATATCTATTATTAGAAAAACAATTGGAGTAAGGCAACAAGCTGCTACCACAACCCAACAAAAGCCCTCACACGATTTCATCAAGGAACAATGAATCCGTAATGGTTGGAGACTTGGGTTGTGCTTCTCATGTAACCAAGAGGGGCACCAAGCCGAAAATTGCCCAACTCACCCACAATCACACTAGCCAACAAGAGTCAAGAGGCAGGCTCCCAATGTAATGCATGCAACTAGAGTGGTCACATAGCCAAAGATTTCTTGACCCACAACAGTTGGTCAAACTCGAGCCTCAATCATGACCATATGATTAGGCCAAGGCATGGGCCACTATAGAGGACCAACTAAAAGAAATGAATTCTACAAAGGACTAGGAAGATGAAAGCAAAATGTCAAAGGAAGAAAAAGAGGAGCATTGGATCAGGACAAGAAGTAGGTGTCGTAGTATGGAGTCGACTAACTCTACCACCTTTTGTATTACAAATTGAATTTTTTTAATCATGATTAAAAGGTGATAAAGGACATAAATGGTACTTTGGATTAATCTAATGACCAAGGTGAAAAGATAATCTTTTGGTGTTTCATAATACAACTTGATTTGAGACTTTAATTCCTAGTAGAGATGAAGAAAATGAATCCAATGTGAGATTGGACAAAAGTTGATCGACTTAAGACCAAACCAGATTAGACAATTAGAATAACTAATATCATTTTCTTTGAATGACAAAAAGGGGGAGTCGAATGACTAATGTTAGGTTCCAAACAAGTACAAAATCCCAACTTTTGACTAATATCCTCATAGGAAGAAACCTCTTAGACACTCCTGTGACTGGTTACCAAGGCTTCCATTTCTAGGAATGTAAAATTTGAGATTTTGTTGTCACCTTGAATGAACCACATTGTTATCCCACTTTTCGGAGTGGTAGTAGTTGAAGTGATTAAGTTAAAAACACAACCAAAGGAGTTAAAAAGGGGAAAGGATCAATGGGCTATGTGTTCACCTTAGGAACACTAGAATTATTTGTGAAGAAGTAAGATAACTTGAACTTGATAACGAATAAGCATTCATTGCCAAAAATTTGTGACTTATTTGATCAATTGAAGGGAGCCATATAATTCTCCTAGATTGACTTGGTCAAGTAACTATCAACTAGAATTAGAGGAAGTTGAAGTTTACGGAAATTTCATTTGGTCTCACAACTGCCCCCTAGCCTTCATGGACCCCATGAATACGTATCACTATCTTACCTCGACAAATTCACATTAATGTTCATAAATGACATCTTGACCTATTAAATGACCCATAGGGAGCAAGAGGCACACATAATTATGGTACTTGGACCTAAGTTGTATGTCAAATACAATAAATGTAAGTTATGGTGATAACAAAAAAAGAAAACCTTGGCATGTCATCTCTGATGAGGGTATGATGATGAACACCAAAAAAAAGATTAAAATTATCACTTACCGGAAGCAACACAGGATGGTGATAGAAATTAGATGCTTCTTAGGGTTTACATGATACTACAGACACTTTAGTAAAGATTTCTTCAAGCTGGCCGAACCCATGGCCAAGCTAACACGAAAAGGTGTGAGGTTTGAATGAGATGACAAGTGTGAATGGTCCTTCTAGGAAATTGAAAGGGAGGCTTACCTCGACATCCATCCTTATTACACCCACTTGTGGAATCGGCTATAACTCGTACAAGGTGTTGTACTCATGCAATAAAAAAAATTGTGGCATGCGCCCAAGCCAAGCCCCAAAAAGGAACAATTGAGGCAAACCATACTAATGAAGTCCAATAGGCCAAGTATCCCTTACACTAAGAAGGGACAAGATGCATCAAAGTCTAAGGAAAATCCAATTGGTGGAAGAGAATGAGGCAAGATATTGCCAAGTACGTGCCAAGGTGCTTAACCTTTTAACAAGTAAAGACCGAACACCATAGACTATCCAATTTACTTCAAACCTTACAGATGCCCAAATGGAATGATAGAACATCACCATGGAGTTTGTGATGTAACTACCTAGAACCTCAAAGTGTGAAGATATTATATAAGTGATTGTAGACTGGTTAACTAAAGATGTTCACTTGTCGATACGAACCCTAGATCCGATCCCATAAACAAAGATAATTGTATGTGAAAGAAATAGTGAGGCTATATGACATATCGTAACCCATTATATAAGACTAAGATAACATCTTGCGTTCTAATTTAGGTAGAGTCTATAGAGAGTCTTGGGTACCAAACTCACAATGAAAACTGCATTCTATCCACAAATAGATGGTTAGTTTGAAAAGGTAATCCAAATTATTGAAGGTGTGCTTAGAGCCTGTGCATTGGACTTCAATGGCAATCGAAGTAAGCCTATACACTTAGTAGAGTTTGCATACAACAACACCTATGAGGCAAGCTTATAGATTGCCCATTTGAGGCATTGTATCAAAGAAAGTGAAGATTGTCTATATGTTGGCCTAATCTCGAGGATTAGGTATGTAATACCTCAAAAATTTGTACGAAATCTGATTAAATAAATAAGGACGAATCTATTCTAAAGAATTTTGTGGAAATTTTGGTGTAGAATTAATATATATATATTATGAGCAAAGTGAGGAGTGAATGGAGATAAAAAAATGCTTGCAGCACCACTACCGCAGCAAGCCAAGAAACTCACTTTTTTGCCATGATGATGACTATAGTGGTAGTCAAATTGAGTACCATGGTAGTGCGAAAAAATTCCTAAAAAAAATATAGAAACTTGCCAAAAAAACGAATTAGAAAGTGATTCAAACCATTATAATGCTAGTTGGATAAGATTACAACGGTAACACGTGTATTTTCGAAATAATGAGTGCAAAACATTACCCAACACGAATTGGAAAGTCCCAAAACCCTAAGTTGCTAATTCCTATGTGCAAGATTGAATAATATGTAGGTTTCTTGCACTAGAAACACCCCAAATTTGCCAAATCCCACCCATTTGAACACTATATAAATCCTGCCCGGCTTCCCATTCTTTTCATCCAAGTAAGAATTAAACAAATTCCTTCTTGCTCTCTTTGCCTCTCTCTTGACATCCCCCTTTTTCTTTAGTTGCTTTAAACAATAATTGGAATAGTAGTAATGAAATGTTGCACAAATTTCTATGCTTACAATTGGGGAGATCTGAAGGAGATTCAACTAAAGGTTCAAGAAGGTGTTTGCTTTCTAAGGTAGAGATGATTTTCAATTTTTACTTTATTATTTTGATTTAAATAAGACTTGCGTGTATGTGATGCTTTGAATATGCATGATCAGTTATTTTGCACACCATGTAGAATATGCACACTTAGGCTGTAACACCCCAACCCCCAAGAGACATGCACAAGCTCAACCACAAGGCAGGTTGGGTCCAATGTTACATTTACAAGTACACAACTTGCATCACTTTCTATTATCTCAAGTCTTATTATTTCTCAATGAGTACACAACCTAAATAATTTACTTCTAATTTAATAAGACTATTACACGAGAGATAAAAGAAAAACTTCAATCTTTATTTATTGAATAAAATAAAGGGATACATGCTTGAAATTCAAATAATAAAAAGGGAAGTACATAACCCTAAAATTTAAAAGTAAAATTCAGTGGAAGTCTTTAATTTAAAATTTGGGGCACTATGCCCTCACAATATAAACTTTAAAAAAGGAGACTGTCAAAAAAAATTCATAGTCTTCATAAAATTTAATTTCCTAAAAAATAAAAGGAAGGGGTCAGTACATAACATAGTGGATCATTCATTAAACTACTAATTTACTAATTCAAATGAAAAATACATCCAATTTCAATTACTTATAAGCATTAAGCGTTTCAAACAATATCTTATTCGTGTTGTATATTTGGCTAAAAGGGGTTTTTAATCCCTTGATGTTCTTCATTAAAATACTCATATTCTAGGATGGAATGATAATTCATCTTGTTACATTCCATTGGAAATAAGGATCACATGTCCACATTCCAAGTATTGTAAAACACATTCACACTTAGTGATGTTACTCATATACACTAAGTATATGCAAAGAACACCCATAGCATCACTTAGACTACTATGATGGTACGTAGTTATTATCTTCACTTTCTCATATTTAATTTCAAATAAATATGAAACAAGATCATAATAATTAATATCAGATTTAAATAATTAAGAGAACGTGAAAAACATACATGGCATGCTTGAAAATTCAAAAAAATAAGCCTAAGCATGGTTTCTAAGCATGTTGTGCTATTATGTATGAATTAAAACAAAAAAAACATGTTCAATTGAAAATAAAATTTAATCATACATGCTTCAAACTGAAATATAAACATGCTAAAAACTAAAAACAAACATAAATATACTAAAGACTTGAAGTAGTAAAGGAGTTCTAAAAATCCCCTTCACCTTAATTCGAGTTTCTTTGTAGAATCTGGCAGAGGTTCCCCTTATCTACCACTTTTAGAACTTTTAATCACTAACAAAAACAATTCAACAACTCTCTAAAACACTAAAATAAGAACTTCTCACACAAGAAAGAAAAGAGAGTGAGAAGAGGTGCCAAGAAGAAGGCAAGAACAAGCAAAGAGGGAAGTATCAACTCTTTGCTTTGAGATGAGATGAATGTGAGCAAGAGGGGGTATTTAAAGGTGTTCATCAGCACAAGTGGGGCATCTAGGGTAGCTAGAGCAGCTCACCACGTTTGGGCATGTTTCCAAACTAATGAGGGGATGGGTTGGGTAAGAAAGGCAAGTGTGTTCATGGTTGGCAAGTAGAACCACTAAGGTTTTCAATCTAAGTGTGAGCAAAATCTTTGAACCTTATTTATTTCTTTTTTGTGTGTGTGAACATAATTAAAGGTTTAGAATGCATTCTAATCTCTCTTGGACGTCCTCTATTACTAGGAAAACATTCTAATATGTTGTGATTCGTAAAATCAAATAAGTTTCCAATATGAGCACACAAAAATAAAGCTTTGAAATGTTTCTTATTTCCCTTGGATTCTCTCCCTTTTTGGCTCCACATGTGAGCATAAGGAAAGTTTTTATTTTTTGATTTTTTTCTAGATGAAGGAATCTTTCTATATCTCTTTAAATCATCCATCTCATTAAACTTCTATCTTGGGTTTGTCACATGTGTGCCCACACACACACTTATGAGACATTTTATATGTAACCTTAGTATACATGATTATTTATCTTGGCACATGGAATCATTCTTCATGGTTTCTATGGGTGTGGGCATAATTGATCATTTACATGTCACATGGGATCATTCTTCATGGTTCCAAATAATGGACACGTCTCATGGAGCTTAGGGTAGGGTAGGATGCACATGATCATGGTGTTCCACCCATGTAACTTGCACATGTTAGGGGTGGCCATGACTTTATGGGTTCACAAAAATCAAATAAAAATTAATATCTCCTTATTTACATGAAAATGTGATTTATAACCTATAGTTTTAGAATCACTTGAACCTAATGCACATTTTAAGGTATGGTTTGGCCCAATGTGATTTTCCCTAAAAAAACTTTTTCTTATTTAAGACCCACTGAGGTCACTAGGCAAATGAAAATCCAAATCTTGGTCAATTGTTTTGATTTTCAGATATGTCATTCATTTTGTTAGTTCTTTTCATTTCGTTTCGTTTTAAGTCATTTTGATCCCCCGAAGTATCCTAAATGACAATTCTTTCTAATTTGGACCCTTTGAAGGCTGTTGGCAAATGAAAATCGTAACCTCGACCAATTGTTCTAATTTTTGGATATGTCATTCATTTTGTTAGTTTATGTTATTTTGTTTCATTTCGGGTCATTTCGATCCCTTGAAATACCATAAATGACAATTCTTTCTAATTTGGACCCCCTAAAGGGCATTTAGCAAATGAAAACCTTAACCTCAACCAATTGTTCTAATTTTTTGATATGTTGTCCCCTCAGTTGGTTCATGTCACCTTACTTCATTTCAAGTTGTTTTGGGTCCTTAAGGGGTACTAAATGAGAGTTTCATAAACCTGCCAAATTTAGCCCTGAAATGAGCTCGGTTTCATTTTGCACCCAAATTTCATTGAATTGATTTTGAATTTCATTTAATTAAATACCAAATTTTTAGGGTATTACATATGCTTACTTTAATAAGTATGTATGTTATGTGATGATATGATCCATGCTATGTTGTTACCATGCTCACATGTTTAATTTTAGTTTAAGTTTATTTTATACATGAATGTTATGTTTTTATACTTAATCAAAGAGGAATTAAGATTCTAACCACATATTGGCGCAAGGAAGGGTTTCTTTGTGAGTGTTTCAACCATGCTAGACCTATGACTTAGAATTGAGTGTTAGGATTGACCCCAAAGTGAACTGGATTTTTAGGAGTGATCTCACTTTGCAGAGAAGGTTTTAAGTTTCAAGAATGATCTCTTTCCCTAGATCTAGAATATAGAGGTTAAACCCTTTCAGTCTTAACTACAACTTAAAATAATGAACTATTTGAATCCTATAATATTTTGAAAGCTTGACATATTTGTCTTATTTGTTAAAATAATGATTTAAGTGTTTATAATTATCCGTTGGGCTTCAAGCTCACCCCTTCTTTCTAATCTTTCAGGATATTTACATGTCAAGACCTCATGGAAGACACTTAGATTAATTTTTTGAGAGTTTATTAAATTGTAGGGCATGTTGGTCCAATTTAACTTGTTAGAATTTTAAAGTTTATTTCCGCTGTAGTAAACACAAAGGCTATGTAACCTTTGAATTTTGGATTTGATTAATGATATTGAATTATTTTATTTAAATGTCTCACAATGTTTATTTTTCATGAATTATTGCATGAATTAATTTTATTCACGAAAAATTCCAAGGATTTGGAAAAAGAAAAGGAAAAAGTGATATAGATAACGCAACACGGGCTCGCCTCTTGGGTGACCCAAATCTAAAAATAGAAGGCACCGTCGAATGACATGGGCCTATGGAGTAGGAGGTCGGGTGTTACAAAGGTGGTATCAGAACTTAGTTATTAGATATACTGGGCAGAATTAGAAAGGGTTGATTTATCATGTAAGACCTTTACTTTGATTCAATTTAGAATGCCCTACGTCTTATTTTGAAATTGAAAAATTGTTTTTCAAAAAAAATATATATATGTTTTCAAAGGTTTTGTTTGGATAGAAAGATTATGAGTTGAACTGCTAGTAGGTAAGCCTTGTCCAAAGTAAAGCTAAAAATTAAAAGGGAGATGGGTTATCCCGTTCTAGAAGGTCGGTTGCTAAGTAGAATTCGGTTTAGCCGCCCAACTGGAGTTTGTCCCCTCAGCTCATACAAGTAGTCAAAGTTGAAGAACACATTTATTTCTACAAGAAAACTAGGAGGTGATAATTAAGGGCAAAGGAAAGTACTAGAGTACAAAGGTAATACCAAGAGTGGTACAAGAACTAGATGAGGGTTGAACCTGTCAACTAGAAATTGAAACCCTAGGTCTAGAAAGAGACCTTAGGTAAAGACTTGAATGTTGACAAGAGAAGCACAATAGATCATGAACAAAATATTTAGGACATAAATTAAAGACTGAAAAACGTGTGAAAATAGAAAACTTGATTGGTTAGGACATGAGATCGGGATGATCTTGTATCTTTGGTTTTAATGTGGTATGAGACGCACAGGAATTGAGGGGCATGGAGGAATCCTGGGCTTGGAGAATGACAAGCCATATTTGGTGAATAATTAGTAACTTTGGAAGAACTTGTTTCCTTATGTTTGGCTGGTATGGGACAGTCAAGTATAGTAGGGCTTGGAAAACCTTAGTTGTCGAGACATTTGCGAAATTGGTTGGGTGTAGTAGGATCTTTGAGTAGAAGTCTCTATCGATGGGCAAGGGTGGAATGAGACGCTCAAACTTGAAGGCACAGATGGAAACTTGAAATTTTGCTATGCTAGCATGAACTTGCATGACTGAATGATTGGTTGAATGTATGTTTTACTTGTTTAAATCCATGAATATATGTATGTATATATATATATATATTTATCGCATGCATTTTAATTTTGAGACCAAAAATCTTGTATCCAACAACATTAGAGGGCGTTGAAACCCTTAAATAGAACTTAAAAAAATGAACTGATAGGTCACTCAACAATCGAGAACCTAGAGACATGAATCTAATGAAATGATAGCACAGACAAAATGAAAACATGAGGAAACAAATACTAAAAAGACTTTCGACTTGTAGAGAATGGCCAGATCCAAGAGATACGCTAGCAGAGCTACCATGTTTGATGAGACTGAACCACGACGACATGAGGCATGGATTGGTATTGCTAAGACTTAGATTGATAAAATGATGATTGAAGTCTCCAAGAGGGTTATGGAGCAGATTATGAGGGCATTACCTCAGATGATACCATAGGCGGGCCACAGCCATAGTTGTAGGAACAAATTCCAATATAGTAGCCAGTGCCAGTACTCTATGTCCCAGCTCGTTTGATGGCACAAGAAGATAGGGAAGACAAAGAACAGAGAAACATGTTGATTGAATTGCAGAAACTCCGCTCATCTCAATTTGATGGCACTTCTAACTGCATGACAACAGACTATTGGTACTAGGAGTTGGATGAACATTTGGATGTATTAGGGGCAATGAGTCTCTATAGAGTGGTGTTGGCTACCCAACAGTTCAAGGGACTAGCTAGGAGTTCACGAAGGATGCTAAAGGAAGATCCAAACACTAACGTTAGAGGGATGAACTAGGAAGAATTCAAGGAAATGTTCTATGAGAAGTTCTTCCCAGAAGCTACCCAAAAGTGATAATGCCAATGGGCCTAAAGATGTAAAGAGATGTCAATCTTGAACAAAAATTGAGGAGTAGAAACATGAGGCCAGGTAATTATAAAGATTACCAAGGAAACCATAAGAAAAAAAAATACTAGATAGAACAGTGGCAACAAGGCGCCTCTTACTCAAAATCGAACCAAACAAGCCATAGAGGAATAGTTGGAACAGGCCAAATGTCAAGGGTTGTGCTTCCACTATAATCAGTCTGGATATATAGTGAAGTTTTGTCCTACCAAAATCCAAATTCGACAACAAGAAGAACCACAGAACAACCAAGGAGGAAGACATAATTGACGTCCTCAACAACAACTACAAAACAATCAAAGTTGAGGACAAAATGGTCGTCCTCAGGTTAAACGCAACAAAATGCTCACCAGGGATAGAACCAAGGTTGTGGGAAGAACTAAGCTAGAGTGTTCGCCATTGCTGATGTTCAAAAAGATCTGGTTCTTGCAATAGAAGGTATATTTATATTATTTAATGTTGTTGTGAAACTATTGTTTGATTCAGGTGCTACGAAAGCCTTTATCTCTGAAAAGCTGGCGATAGGTTGTAACAAGTAACAAAAACATTACTTATGACCTTGAATGTATCCACACCCATAAGAACTACCATCACCTCAAAAAGAATATGTAGTTGTGACCTAAGGTTTGGAGATAAACTAATCTCAATCGACTTCCATATACTTCCATTTTAAGGATATGACGTAATCTTGGGGATGGACTGATTAAACCAATATCAAACACAAACAGATTGTCTTAAGAGGCGAGGGACAATAACACTACCTTCGAAAAAAACCTATAGAATCAATGGTGACATGCAGTGTAACATCCTGCAGTTTTGCAAATGCACTACGTCGCAATTAATATAAAATAAAGTATTCTTTTGTAGAAAAATAAGAATTTAAAATAAAACAACAACAACAATAATAATAATAGTAATAATACAATAGTTTTTACGAAAAAATAAAATAATAAAATAAAAATATAGATTTTAGAATTAACAATGCTATGAAAAAACATTAATAATAATAAAATAATAAATCAGTGAATATATAGATTTTAGAATTGATAATGTGTTGGAAAAAAAATAAATAATAATACAAGGTTTGCAAAAAAAAAAAAATTAAAGATATATATATAATGATAAATTAAAATCTATGAGTTGGTTTAGAAAGAAAATATATATTAGTCGATTTAAGGAAAAATAAATAAATGAAATTAACCTCATGCGCACACTACGCACATGTTGTTTTGTAAAAATAAATAAATAAATAAATAAATAAAACTCATAATAAAATAAAAATCTATGATTTATGTGATAATGGAAACAAAATGTAATAATATCTGAAATTATGTTTTGGCGAAAAAAATGTAATAATATCTAACATTAAGATTTTGAGCAAAAGAACAATAAAAGCTTAGAAAAAAACAGAAAATCTTGAAACTTGGGGAAGCTTCATAAACTGAAATTGGAGAGAAAATCCAGAAATTTTTTATGAATTGTGTTTCTTGTGAACTTGGAATAAACGACCAAGAAGAGGAAAAAAAAGAACAAAAAAATCTGGTTGTGAATTACATTCAAACGAAGGAGCTGGTCTTGAATTGTGATATGGGGTATGATGAACAAGAAAGACAAAAAAGAAATGGTGCTCTGGTTTGGCCGAATAGCAAATCAATTTGGGGATTTTGGTTTGGGCTAGAATGAGGAAGAAGATGATGAACTGAAGCTTGTTGGTGCGATTTTGTGCGTTCTAGGGCATCGTTGAAACGAAGAAGAATGATGAAATCCACGAATTTGCTGAAATTTATGTTGAAGAAGATGAAATTTTGTAGCTGGTTCGTGATTTTGAGAGTTTTGAGTGGCTGGTGCGTGGTTTGATTCGAGGTTTCAGTGTGATGAATCAAAAGAGATGATGGATGAAGAACGAAGGAATAGAGGAGTTGTTATTCGTGATGAAGGTGGGATGCATTATGTTGTTGTCCGTGAAGAACGAAGACGTGCTGCTGTGGGGCTTTACGTCCTATGTGTGTGTGTTGTTGCTGCTGTCAGATGAAGAACGTGAAGAGAAGATGATGATGTGCTGCGAATCCATGGAAGAAAAAGAAGTTCATCCGGTGCATTTTTTTTTATGAAGAAGATGAGCTGCAAGCTGGTGTGTTGTTCATGAAAAACGTTGTAGTTGGTGCGAGTTGAAAATATGAAAAACGTGCAGTTGGTGTGAGTTGAAATTGTGAAGAAGAAGAAGAGGAATGGTGTGTTGATGCTATTTGTGATGAAGATGAAACAAAGCAAAAGGGGGTTTGTTTGTTGGGGTTTTAGGCACAAATTGACTTGGAATTTTTAGATTAGAATGTGATTTGGAGCGAAATCAACTTGAGGTTTTGTGTTTGAAGGTGATTTGAAGATGATAAACGAAGAAAGTAGATTGATTTGGGATTTTTTGTTGTTGAACGAAGCATTTCAGATTTGAAATTTGGGCGCGTTGCTGTGTTTGTTTGCGCGACGAAGACGATGATGAACGATGTGTAGTTACAAATATGAATCGGAAAGGTATATTTTTGGATTTTAAAATTTTGATAATTTGAAATTTATTTTCTTTGATTATTAGATGTGAAGAATAAAATTTAAAAAATTTGAACTTTTAGTAGAACAAAAAATAAAATAGAAACTTAAAGGCTTATTCAATAGTTTGGTAAAAATATTATTTTCGATGCTTGTGGATTGTGATAGATGCTTAGAATATAAATATCAAAGTTTAGGAAATTCGGAGTTTGGAATATTAAAAATCTAATTTTATTTAGAAGTCACATGGAAATAATAAATATTAGAATTTTTCTTATTCAAATAGAAATTAATTAAATCATTTAAGAAAAAATCTTCTGATAAAATAATTTTATTTTGGAACTTAGAATTTAAGAAATTCATAATTTAGATTTAATATTTTGAAGATGAATTATTTATTTTAAAAAGAATAACTTAGTGATTTTTTAGGTGATAAAATAATATTTTAGAGCTTAGTTCAAATTAGATATAAAAAATATTATTTAAGTGGAATGAGATTAATTACACATGAGTAAATTATTTTTAGAACTCAAATTTAAGTAATAGTATTTAAAATTATTAGTTCTAATCTAAATAAAATTTATTTAGAAATGAATAAATCATAGAAACTTGAAAATTAATTATGAGAGTTTTAAATTTTAGATTAAAAGTTTAAATTAATTGAAGTATTATTTTTATAAAATATAAGCTTAGAAGTATTTTTGAACTAAATCTAGATAAACACTGAAGACTTGGAAAATAAATTAAAGTAATCCTTATTTTCAAATTTAGAAACCTTATTTTAACCCAAATAAAATTAGTTGATATTAATATTTAGACCTAATAATTATTTTCAAGTGGACATGATTTCCTTGCTCATACATATTATATAAATTTAAAATTTAAAGCATTTGTTTGAATAGTTCTAGGTTATTAGAATTTCATTAGGAAATTCACTGAAATTGTCTAGTATGCTTGAATGATGTGTGATGACTGATTATTTAATTATTGCATGCATGAATAGGAAAACATGCACTTAGATTTCATCCTTTATTCATGTAAACTGTCGTTCTCAATAGCATGCATTATTTGATTTATTTTCTATTGTACTGTGTGATGCTTGGTGTGATTGAATTTGATTGTAAAACTAAAATAAGACAAAGGATTATTAAGAATCCATATACTAGTGCGATTGATGAGCCTGAAGTGGATCAAGGTGGTATTTCCTAGGGACCATCGCTTGAGATTGTCAAGCTACAAGGCGGATCATAAGTATTCCCAACCTTCAACTGGCTTGCGACAGCTAAAAGTCTTTGTGAGATGGTACAAGCTGCAATAAGTACACTATTTTAGGCTGTGATATCATGATTTGTGATATGACTAATTTTAGCTAATACTCAATACTTTCTATGATTAGATGAGATCGTGGGGAATACTGAGAGACATCTCAACGCTCTTCCAGTCTCAGACTCTGACCAAAACCAAATGAATGTTTGAAACACCTAATGTTTGGAATTGTTTGTAATGTTTTGGGTTTTGATCTGTATAATGCGTGTGATGAGTAAGAATGATCCACTGAGCTTTCGAGATTATTCCCATTTATATTTTTTAGGAATACATGGACATAGTTCACAACAATCTACGTCTGAAGACTCGCCCTTTTAATTAGACACCTCATGGGAGAAGTCGTTCACGGTAGGAGGCTTTAGAAGTTGTACTTTATCTATTTAATTGTAACATAACTATATGTATGATTTTTGTTTGAAATTAATTTCATAGTTTTACAAGTACTTATTTTAGTTTTGAATTTTAGTTGATTATATCTTTGAACGATATTATATGTTTAACAATTACCATTTTAATATAAGTTTTTTTTTAAATGATTCCGCTACGTAATTTGAAATTTATGATTCATGAATTTTAATTTATAACACATGATTTCTGATTTTCTACCAAAAAGCTTAAATTAAAGAATGAGACTTTGACAGAAATTTTAAGTAGCATTTCGATTCTCAACAGGCGATGACCCATGACACATGTTGGGAGGTATGATGAGAGTCGGGTGTTACAAATATGGTATCAGAGCCTAGTATTATGATACACTGGACCAGACTTGATTTTTCATCGAATTTGATTTTCATTGAAAAAAAGAATTTCTAGTTTGATTGGATTTCTCCGACAAAGGATTTAAAGAAGTGGATAGGATTTGGTTTTTCATTGGAAATGAGTTTTGAACTTAATTTAAAAAGGCACTCGATGATGCCATCATATTTAAGTACTGTTATTGATGTGAGCTGAGTAGAGGTAGTGATCTCTGCTAGTTAATCGTCTTTCACGATAAAGGTCCCTGAAGGACTGATCTAGTTAGAACTTCTTCTTTGAAAGTATGTACGCGAGCGTTGACCTTTATGTTGACTAAAGGTCCTAGAAGGTTTCATTATTATTTTGGAAAAGTCCAAGATAAAGTACTTGAAATGGATGGTATCATGAGAAATAATTGCATAAAAAAATGGTTAGGTGTCAACTAAGTGGCTAGAAGTCTAGGAAAAAACTAAGATGATGCCCACGTGCTTGCGTTCATAGTTACAGGTGTGACTCGAGTACTGGTAGGCATCCTTGAGAGTGTGATGTCTATACATGGTAGACATTCTTGACGGTTTGACTTCTACTTTGGAAAGACGTCCTTAAGAGTTGATGCCTACGCAGGAAAGGTCCAGAACTTGAGATAGGGGTGTCACATAGAAATTTTATGAAGTTAGATTTTGTAATCCTACTAAAGGATATACTAGCCAAGTGAAGTAATGAGACCCTAGGTCTAGGTAGAGACCGAATGTTGTCTCGAGAGTACAGTGGATCATAAATAAATTAAAAGCTTTTAGGACATAGGTTAGAAACCGATAACGTGTTTGAACGCACAGTTATTTGGTCAGGATCCAAGTCTGAGAGGATCTTGTATCTCTTGTCTCTATGTAGGATGGGCTGCATATGGATTTGGGGGTATAGAGGAATCCTGAATTTGGAGAATGACGGACCATGTTTGGTGAGTGATCGATTTCTTTGGCTGAACTTGTACACACTGTATTGTACTAGGATGGGGTGGGACAATATAGTAGGGCTTGCGTTAGCATTAGAACACGTTTGTGGGTGCACTGTTGCTCTATTTTTAACCAAAGGCCCAATTAAAAATGGTGAGATAGTTGCAGTTATGGATATCGAAACACTTGCGCCGTTGTTTGGGGCACACGGACTTGGAAGCACAGATGGAAGCTTAGGGTTACATTATGCTAACGTGTATTGTTTGCTTGTTTGTTGGGTGATTGTTTGTCATATATGTAGTTTGCTTATTTGTGTATCGTAACCCAAACTCTTGTACCCAAAACACACAAAATGCTACTGACTTAGAAGAATAAACCCCTAAGCAATTGAAACAAAGCGAGAACTTAGAGACTACACCTAGAGTCACCCTAGCACGAGAAACACAAAAGAGTATAGGTGGGATAGAACAAATGGTAGTTATTACAAATCGCAATATCTAAATGCTGAAGAAGACGGGAAACGTTGAGATTTGGAGTTTACATAAGAATATGTTATACATTATCTAATAAAGGAAAGTGTGTTTCATCATGATTAAAATTTCTAGGTATTAAACCAAAGTTTGATTTTTTTTTTAAATAGTGTTGAGAAGAAAATGGCTTGAGATGAGAATACAGACAGGACATAACAAAGAAGTGATAGTGACCCTGTCCCAAGAGTATAAGTAGAAGCAGTAGAAATTGTAAAAATGATAGTGGAGATTTCATTAAGAGTGATATTAGAGGTCACTCGCAGAATTGTGGGCAAGTGGTGAGAACCCTGCAGCACATAGTGACATTACAACCAATAGTACTAATATAACCATAAATTTCACGTCTACCACAGGCTCATTAGGGGGCTGAATTTCTTAGCATAGTGACATTGACTGGATTAGTTAGTTATGATAGAGAGCAGCAAGAGTTGTTGATCAATTTTAGAAGCTGCGACTGAATCCTTTTGGGGGAGATTGTAGCGAGAACACAAATGATAGAGTATGATGATTATATAAGTGTCTACTTTAGCCATCTATGACAAAACCCTAAGTCAAAAAGCGACATTTAACCCCTCACACAAACTGCTAGAGTACATACTAAATGAAGACGAAAATGCCTAAATAGCACAAATCTATCCCATGTAAGAATATATAACATATTATTGGTAAGCTTCCATAATTCTTTTATGGAAATGTTATGGATGTCACATATGATACCTGAGTTAGAATATTATAGTTCTTGTATTAAACCAAGTTAGAGTTAGCGAACTCGTAGTTCTTCTCAGCGTTAAGTCCGAAAGAAGGCTACGTTCACAATCTTCCCGCTGAAAGTAGGATGCACGTGATTCCAAAATCACCAATGACAATTGAAGACATGGTACCTCAAGTTAAAAAGGGGGGATTTTGGAACTATTCACCTATGTAAAAGACTTGAAGAAAATGTTAATTGATTCTCATGGAATGCTTCTAAAGGAATAACAATCTCACATCCTTTATCATTGTAAGACGATGAATTTGATGAATAGGATTTGGCTGACGATGGAAGTGTCCTATAAGTAGTATCAGCGTAATGCAGCGAAAACATATTGGGTTAGTGAGAATTTAGATCTATTGACAATATTAGTTAACTTGATTTAAATTTCAAGGATGAAATTTTATTTAAGGGGATAGATTGTAACATTCCGCAATTTTGCGAACGCGCTACGTCGCAAGTAATATAAAATAAAATATTCTTTTGTAAAAAAAATAAGAATTTAAAATAAAATAACAAAATAATAATAATAATAATAATAATAATAATAATAATAATAATAATAATAATAATAATAACAATAGTTTTTAAGAAAGAATAAAAAATAAAATATAAATATAAATTTTAGAATTAACAATGCTTCGAAAAAAATTAATAATAATAAAATAATAAATAAATAAATATATGAATTTTAGAATTGATAATGTGTTGGAAAAAATAAATAATAATACAAGGTTTGCAAAAAAATAAAAATAATAAAAAAATATATAATGATAAAAAAAATCTAAGAGTTGGTTTAGAAAGAAAATAAATATTAGTCGATTTAAGAAAAAATAAATAAAAAAAATAATCCTCTCGTAGGCGTGATAGACGAGAGGTGTGAAAAACAAATAAATGAAATTAACCTCATGCGCACACTGCGCACACATTATTTTATAAAAATAAATAAAATAAAATAAAATAAATAAAACTCATTATAAAATAAAAATCTAAGGTTTATTTGATAATGAAAACAAAATGTAATAATATTTGAAATTTTGTTTTGGCAAAAAAAAAAATGTAATAATATCTAACATTTAGATTTTGAGCACAAAAACAGAAAATCTTGAAACTTGGGGAAGCTTCATGAATTGAAATTGGAGAGAAAATCCAGAAATTTCTGGTGAATTGCATTTCTTGTGAGCTTGGGTTGAATGAACAAGAAGAGGGAAAAAAAGAACAAAAAAATCTGGTTGTGAATCACGTTCAAACGAAGCAGCTGGTCTTGAATTGTGATATGGGGTATGATGAACAAGAAAGACAAAAAAGAAATGGTGCTCTGGTTTGGCCGAACAACAAATCAATTTGGGGATTTCGGTTTGGGCTGGAATGAGAAAGAAGATGATGAACTGAAGCTTGCTGGTGCTATTTAGTGCATTCTAGGGCATCGTTGAAACGAAGAAGAATGATGAAATCTACGAATTTGCTGAAATTTATGTTGAAGAAGATGAAATTTTGCAGCTAGTTCATGATTTTGAGAGTTTTGAGTGGTAGGTGCGTGGTTTGATTCGAGGTTTCAGTGTGATGAATCAAAACAAATAATGGATGAAAAACGAAGGAACAGAGGAGCTGCTGTCCGTGATGAAGGTGGGATGCGTTCTGTTGCTGTCCATGAAGAACGAAGAGGTGCTACTATGGGGCTTTACGTCCTACGTGTGTGTGTTGTTGCTGTTACCGAGTGAAGAACATGAAGAAGATGATGATGATGTGCTGCAAATCCATGGAAGAAGAAGAAGTCCAGCTGGTGCGTTTTTTTTTTTTTTTGATGAGGAAGATGAGCTGCAAGCTGTTGTGTTGTTCATGAAAAACGTTGCAGCTGGTGTGAGCTGAAATTATGAAGAAGAAGAAGAATGGTGTGTTGATGCTATTCGTGATGAAGATGAAACAAAGCGGAAGGGGGTTTTAGGGCACAAATTGATTTGGGATTTTTGGATTAGAATTTGATTTGGAGCGAAATCAACTTGAGGTTTTGATTTGAAGATGACGAACGAAGAAAGGGGATTGATTTGGGATTTTTGTTGTTGAACGAAATATTTCAGATCTGGAATTTGGGCGTGTTTCTATGTTTGTTTGCGTGACGAAGATGATGACGAACAATGTCTAGTTACACATAAAAATCAGAAAAGTATATTTTTGAATTTTAAAATTTTAATAGTTTGAAATTTATTTTCTTTGATTTTAGATGCTAAGAATAAAATTTAAAAAATTTAAACTTTTAGTAGCAAAACAATAAAATAGAAACTTAAAACCTTATTCAATATTTTGGTATATAATATAAATATCAAAGTTTAGAAAATTTGGAGTTTCAAATATTAGAAATCTAATTTTATTTAGAAGTCACATACAAATAATAAATATTAGAATATTTTTTATTCAAATAAAAATTAATTAAATAAATTAAGAAAGAATCTTCACATAAAATAATTTTATTTTGGAACTTAAAATTTAAAAAATTCATAATTTAGATTTAATAGTTGAAGATGAATGATTTATTTTAAAAAGAATAACTTAGTAATTTTTTAGGTGATAAAATAATATTTTAGAGCTTAGTTCAAATTTGATATAAAAAAATCTTATTTAAGTGGAATGAGATTAATTACACATGAGTAAATTATTTTTAGAACTCAAATTTAAGTAATAGTGTTTTAAATTATTAGTTCTAATCTAAATAAAATTTATTTAGAAATGAATAAATTATAGAAACTTGAAAATTAATTACGGGAGTTTTAAATTTTAGCTTAAAAGTTTAAATTTGTAGAAATATTATTTTAATAAAATATAAGCTTAGAAGTATTTTTGAACTAAATTTGGATAAACACTGAGGACTTAGAAGATAAATTGAAATAATCCTTATTTTTAAATGTAGAAACCTTATTTTAACCCGAATAAAATTAGTTGAAATTAATATTTAGACCTAATAATTATTTTAGAAATTATTTAAGCTTAAGAATATTTTGAATAAGATTACATGTGAGCTAGAAACTTAGAAATTTTTATTGATGGTTAAATTTCAGATTTTACAAGTTTAGAGTATCGAATAGCTCGAAGGAAAGTAAGGTGGCCCTGAATATCTACAGAATCAACCGGGCATGATTTTCTTGCTCATATGTATTATATGAATTTAAAATTAAAAGCATTTATTTGAATAGTTCTAGGTTATTAGAATTTCATTAGGAAATTGATTGAAATTGTCTGGTATGCTAGAATGATGTATGATGAACGATTATTTAATTATTGCATGCACGATAGGAAAACATGCACTTAGATTTCATCATTTATTCATGTAAACTGTCATTTTCAAAATAACATGCATTATTTGATTTATTTTCTATTGTACTGTGTGATGATTGGTGTGATTGAATTTGATTGTAAAACTAAAATAAGACGAAAGATTATTAAGAATCCATATACCGGTACGATTGATGAGCCTAAAGTGGATCGATGTGGTATCTCCTAAGAACCATTGCTTGAGATTGCCGAGTTACGAGGCGGATTATAGGTATTTCCAATCTTTAGCTGGCCTGCAACAGCTAAAAGTCTTTGTGAGACGGTACGAGTTGCAGAAAGTACACTCTCTTAGGTTATGATATCATGATTTGTGACATGACTAATTTTAGCTAGTACTCAATACTTTCTATGATTAGATGTGATCGTGGGGAATACCGAGAGACATCTCAACCCTCTTCTAGTCTCAGACTCCGACCAAAACTAAACGAATGTTTGAAACGCCTAATGTTTGAAAGTGTTTGTAATGTTTTGAGTTTTGATCTATATAATGCGTGTGATGTGTAGGAATGATCCACTGGGCTTTCGAGCTCACTTCCATTTATATTTTTCAGGAACACATAGACGTAATACGCAGTAGTTTACATCTAAAGACTCACACTTTTAATTGAAAACCTCATGGAAGAGGTCGTCCGCGGTAGGAGGCTTTAGAGGTTGTACTTTATTTATTTAATTGTAACGTAACTACATGTATAATTTTCATTTGAAATTGAAATTAATTTCACAGTTTTACAAGTACTTATTTTGGTCTTGAATTTCAGTTGATTATATCTTTGAACGATATTATGTGTTTAACAATTACCATTTTAATATAAGTTTATTTTTAAAATGATTCCGTTACGTAATTTGGAATTTATGATTCATAATTTTTAATTTATAACACATGATTTCTAATTTTCTACCAAGAAGATTAAATTAAATAATGAGACTTTGACAAAAATTTTAAGTAGCATTTCGATTCTCGATAGGCGATGACCCATAACACATGTCAGGAGGTTCGATGAGAGTCGGGGTGTTATATGTAGAGATTACCTAGAAGGTCGATGGTAGCAATGTTGAACTGCTTAAGGCAAAAAGTTGAACCCAAGAAACTCACTTAGGAGGACCTTGTAGAGCAAAGGGGAATCCAAAACTTAGAGGTAGTTTGAGAATATGAAGACGTGTTCCCAGATGACTTACTTGGGCTACCACCTACTAGAGAATTAGAGTTTGAGATTGAACTTCACCCTAAAACTAACCTCATAGCTATGCTTCCCTACAAAATGGCACCAATAGGGTTGATTGAGTTAAAAACTCAGTTAGATGAGCTCCAAGGGAAAGGATTCATCAGGCCAACTAAATCATCGTGGGGAGCTCCAGTGCTATTCATGAAGAAGAAAGATGGGTCCATGAGACTATGTGTTGACTATCGGAAACTAAACCAGATTACAGTAAAGAACAAGTACCCCCTACCAAGGATAGATGTCCTATTCGATCAATTGAGTGGAACCACTCATTCCTCAAAGATTGATCTTAGGTTAGGATATCACCAACTGAGAATCTAAGAGTTAGATATACACAAGATAACCTTCAGGACACGATATAGATATTTTGAGTTCATTGGATGTCATTTGGCTTGATGAATGCCCCAACAACATTCATGGATTTGATGAATTGAGTATTTCGACTATAACTTAACCAGTTTGTGGTGGTATTAATAGATGATATCCTGATATACTCTAAGTCAGAAGCTAAACACTTAAAATACTTAAGAATTGTGTTGGAGACCCTTAGAAGAAACCGATTGTATGCAAAGTTTAGTAAATGCAAATTCTAGATGAAAATTGTCAAGTTCCTTGGCCATGTCGCATCAGCGGAAGGCATCTTTGTAAACCTTGAGAAGGTGGAAGCTGCCATGGATTGGAAGCAACCAAAGATAGTCATAGAGATCAAAAATTTCTTAGGCCTAGCTGGATATTACTGAAGATTCATTTGAGATTTCTCCAAGTTGGTCGAACCCATAACTAAACTGACCAGAAAGGGAGTAAAGTTTAGTTGAGATAAAAAGTGTGAACAATCATTCCAAGAACTAAAGAGGAGATTGACTATGACCCCCATCTTAGTCACTCCTACACGTGGCATTGAATATGTTCTGTATATGGATGCCTCGCAGAGTGGATTGGGTGAGGTCTTGATGCAAGAAGGGAAGGTTGTCGCATATGCCTCAAGACAACTTAAGATAGATGAGCAAAATTATCCAACCCATGACTTAGAGTTGGCTGCCATTGTATTTACCTTAAAGATTTGGAGACATTACCTCTATGGTGAGAAGTTTGAACTATTTTAAGATCACAAGAATTTGAAAGAAGGAGTTGAATCTTAGGCAACGAAGGTGGATGAAGCTCCTTAAGGACTATGATTTCTAATTACACTACCATCAAAGGAAGGCTAATGTGGTGGCTGACGCCTTGAGTAAAAAAATTCAACAAACAAGAGGAGGAAAAGGGTCAAATATACTAGTGTAATAGCCAGGCCTCCTACGTATCGATATTGTCCCCAAAAACATTCGACACTAGTAGGGCTCGCAATTGCTCATTTAGCCCAGACATTACTCTGGTGTTGGACTGATGTGGGATATTACAATCTAACCCCCTTGGAGCAGTCTTATCCTTAGGACTTAAACTGCCGTTATACCTAGAACGGCTCTGATACCACACTTGTAATACCCCAACCCCTGAGACTTTTGGTTTAATTCTAACCATAAGGCGGGCCAGGCCATGTTACTAATTCACAAGGAGCACACAACCCAATTTATTTAATTCTTATTTAAAAATACCATTACAAGCGAGATAAAAGAAATACTCAAAGTTTTATTTGTTCAATAAAATAAAGAAGTACATGCTTGAATTTCAAATAATAAAAGAGTACCTAATTCAACTTAGAAACTAAATTCAGCGGCAACTAAAATTTGGGCAGCATGCCCTTACATATAAATTTCTAAATAAAACCCTATCTAATTTCAGTGGTTTTCATGATTCAATTTCTGAAAAATAAGAGAGGAAAGGGTAAGCACATAACCCGATGGATCATTCCATAAACAACTAAATTTCTAATTTAAATTAAAAAAACACATCTAAATTCAAACACGTATAAACAACTAAGTAATTCAATGAACATCTTTGGTTATCGTTGATGTTAAGACTGAAAGGGGTTCTAATCCTTTGATGTTCTTATTAAAACACTCCATTCTTGGATGGAAAGACAATTAATCTTATCATATTCTATTGGAATAAGGATCTTATGGCCATATTCCAAGTACTTTGGTTTATACCCATCTGCACCTAGTGATTAGACCCATATACACTAAGTATATATAAATAACACCCATAGCATCACTTAGATTACTATAACAGTATGTGGTTCATAAACTTCATACTCTTAAATTTAATTCTCACATGTTCATGAATCTAAAATCATAATAATAAAATTTAGAACAGAACATTCAAAAAGCATGAAAACAATACATAACATGCTTCATAATTCAAATCAAACCTAAGTATGGAAACTAGACATAACATGGTATCATGAATACTTAAAATATGCATACATGATAAATTGAATTAAAATCATGATTAAACATGTTGAAAACTGGAACTAAAAATGCTAAAATGAAAATAAGAGATGCATGAACATGCTAGAAACTCAAACTAGCAAAATAAAAGTGTAGGAAATCCCATCCACCTTATAAAGCGTTTTCTCAAAAATTTAGCTGAGGTTCCTTTCTTCTATGTACTTCAAGAACAACCAGCAACTTCAAGAATGTAAAAGTAATCTAAAATCCTAACTTCTCACTAAAAATCACTAAAGAACACAAGAGAGTGAGAAGGGGTTTCCAAGAAGGAGGTTTAAAACAAGTTAAGAAGAAACCTCAACTCTTGCCTTGGGGTGAAGAGGAAGTGAGGACAAGGCGAGTTTATATATATTTTCAAGAGGGCATAGGGGACGGTTTGGGCAGCTCACAATTGAGCAACTTTCTATAGCTAAAAGGGGACGGTTTGCATAGAATAGGGCAAGTGTGCTCATGGGACCACTAAGGCTTTCTAATCTAAGTGTGAGCATATATTGGATTCTTATTTGTTTTGTTATTTAAGTGTGAGCATCAAATTAGTCTTAAAATACATTCTAATCCATTGGGACGTCCATATGGAATTAGATCATGGCACTAAGAAACTTTCCTAGCTAGTTCCTTTGCTTGGTCATCATACAAGCATGCAAAGAAAATCTCCCATTTTGGTGTCAGGGAGTATGTGTGTCTTAGGGTCCATAATCTGCTTTGTTTCCAAGGATCAGGAGTGAACATCAACAACTTAATCAGATCAGTTTATGTGTTAGGAAACATTTCTAAGTATGTTTTTTTCTCGTGTGAAATCACACATATATGCGTAGAAGGCTTTTATTTTTGGCGCCAAGGCATTTAAGCAAAGATAATGCTTCGTAATTCCCACCCTTGGTACGTCATGCAAGCAAAGCTTTTTGGGTATCATCTCATACTTGGTGGACACAAGATCATGGTCTAAGATTTCCATTTTTGCTTAAGGAAACTGTAACACCTTAGTTCTCGATCCTTCATTTTTGTCATGTCTGTCACGCATGAGAGACGCGCCATTAAATGTTGGCACATATATCATCTGTCTAGAACTGGAACGTTATTGTTCTCACATTCAATTCTCATTAAATAACAATTGGACATAGCAGAACTCATATACTTAAATAATCAAACTCTTAGACTTACCAAAGAGTGACACATGGAAAACATGCAATGATCATCAATAGTTAAATCGTTAACTTCTACATTTGAAATTTAAATAAACGTGGAACAAGTTTCCAACTAAAATATCTGGACATGGCCTATGTAGCCAATGTCTAAACTATAAAGAAAATTAATAATTTAAAAATTAATCTAGAGGGCCATACACCTCGTCTAAACTAACTACCCAACAAAATAACTCTGATAACAACCTCAACAACGAGGTTTGCAGCTCCTATAGTACTCTATAATACTATAAACACGAACCACCTCAAGGGTCACCTAAAATGAAGATGTGGGGCGATCTCAAGAGCCTAGTGGATCATATATAGTACATCAATAACATTATTTAAATTAAACACTGAACATGCAAACACTTATCATTCATTAGGCGTTTCAAACATTTAGTTATCAACGATTGTTAATTAGAGTAAAGGGTCTAACCCTGGTGTTCTCTCATCATCATCATGTCAAAAAGGATGAGGAAAATGCACTATATGCTAGATTCTAATGGGATAGGGGCACACCCATCACCCAACAACTAGGGTCACACCCATTGCTCCATCATAAAAAAACTAGGGTCACACCCATAGTTCCATCATTAAGAACTAGGGGCAAACTTATCGTTCCTTATCGTGAGAATACCCACAGTGATCCCCCATAGACTATGGCGACAGTACGTGGTTCAATTCTAAATTTATCTTTGCTTGCATATCAACAAAATTTCATTATGTATAAAGCATCGTACAATAACGTAATCATGTTGATCATTTCCTAAAACATAAAAAGGCAACAATCATTTCATAGAAGTATAAAAGCATGTAAACACCAAACATGGACATATAACTCATGTTATTCTAGAATTCATATATTCATGTCATTCACAAATCATTTAATCAACATCTCAGCAGGCTTTTAGACATTCAAACAATGTAAACATTACATATTCAGTAGTAAAATTCAAATAATACTAGGGAGTAAGGTAGTCACTTCCACCTTTATTCTTTCATTCCCTTGGGCCTTTGCTTCGTACTATATTTTCCTTTGCTTTAAATCTACAAGATTTAAAACCAATCATTACATGAGTTTGAAAGTATTCCTAAGGTCTCTTAAATCATAATTTAATGATTCCCTAACATAGATATCCTAAGGTGTATGTGGTGGTCTTAACGGATAACATCATAACATCATTGTCGCGGTAATTAGTGGTATCATCGCGTTAATCCATGTGTGGACAAGCAAATATGAAAATTAGATTTATGCTGTGTAACTACGGTCAGTTACCGTGGTAACTAGAGCAAAAATTGGTTTTTTTCATACGTAACCGTGGTAACCAGTGGGTTCGTGCGTTCAATGTGTGTTACTGCGTGCACTACCATGATCTGTCATTACCTATAGTGTTTCGTGCTCCACACTCTCATTATGTTTAAAACATACACATACATGAATGGGAAAACATTATACCTCGTTGTTCTTTGTTCTTCCCCCTTATTCTCCTTCAACACGAGGTTTTGAACCCTCCATTGATCTATGTTTCAAAGAAAATGTGCATACTTTCAGGGAAAATATATCTAAGACAAAAACTATGATTCCAAGTGAGGTTTTGAGATTTACTTGAGCACAATGATTCAGAACAGCGCCGCTATAACACACCAATTCCTGTGTTCTTTCTTTATTTTAGACATAACCACTGTTTTGACTGTGGACTTAACCACACAGGCAGATTGGGCCGGTATTACTTTACAAGTGACTCACACTTGACATTCATTTTCAATTATCTCATGCCTTAATGAAATTTAAGAGTACTTAACTCAAATTTAGGAAACAAATTAAATAAGGCAATAATACAAGAGATAAAAGAAATTCAAAATTTGTATTTATTCAAAATTGGAAAGTACATAACTTTCTAATAACTTTATTAATTTAAATAAAGTGGAGTACATAACTCAATCTTAAAATAAAACTATTATAGCGAAATATTCAAAACTTGGGCTACGTGCCCTTACATTTAAATATAGAAGCTTTTTATAAATAAAGAGACTATCATTATTTTCAACGTTGTCATGCATGTTCAATTTCCTAAAAAACAAGAGAGGGAGGGTGAGCACATAGCTCTGTGAATCCTTTTCAAAAAACCAATTTTTTAATTTAGACTAAAACACATCCATAATTCATACACTTGCATATATTAGGCGTTTCAAGCAACATTTTGTGTATAGCTGTGACTTAGACCAAAAGGGTTTTCAAGGCCCTTGATGTTTTAAACAAAATACCTCTTTAGAGTGAAAAATTTATTTTTTAGCCAATTTTATTGGACTTTTAGACTTAAAGCCTCTTACCGACCAACCAAGTATTTTGGTCGTTACACTATGTAAACTAATCACATTAAAAGACCATCCATAATGACCCACATGTTCATTATGATGGACATGATTATTGATCATCATCATCTCATAATTAATCTCATATTCAAGAATCACAGAATAAGGGAAATAATTTCAGAATATAAACAATCTAAAAATCAAAGAATGAATCATCGAAAAACATGCATCATATATTGAAATAAACCTAAACATGGTACTAGACATGGCATGGATTAATGAATGCTTAAATCATGCTTATGTGCAAAAATAAAATTGAAATTATGATTAAATTTCTGAAATTGAAACATGAATGATTTCCAAAAACTAAACATGCAATGAACATGGTATTAATCTAAAGAAGAAAAGAGTAGGTTTTAGAAATTAGTTCCATCTTATGAAGCTTTTTCTCAAAATTTTAGCAGAGGTTCCTTTCTTCAACACTTCTAGCACTTCAAGACCACTCAAGAAAACTCAATCAAATACTTAAACAATCAAGAATACGTCAAGATCACTCAAGAACACAAGGGTTGCCAAGAAGAAGGTTATAGCAATGTAAGAGGGAAGTGTCAACTCTTTACTTTGGGATGAAGAATAAGTGTGCACAAGGGCGAGTTTATATAGATTTTCAAGAACACCTATGGGCCTACAATTTTGGCAACTTTGATTAGGGTTTCCTCACATGTAACGATTAGGTTTTTGCACATAACACACGTAGAGGACGACTACAGTTTTTGCATAGAGGTTATAATGGTCTTTTCTTCACATGGCGCCAAGATCGGAGCATTTTGGGTTTAGGAAACTTTCTTGTTTGTGATTTTTGGTTTCCCCTTGTGTGTGATGGCTAGGGTTTGGTGTATGAGCATGGTTCTTCATTTCGATATTTCTAATTAGGGTTGCTCACATGTGCACACACACACACATGGACTGATTTTTGCATAATAGGGTATGATGTACATGAGGTCATTCTTCATGATTTCGGTGTGGTATACTTGATCATTTGCATGGCACATGGGATCGTTCTACATGATTTCAAATAAGGGAAATGTTCAATTGAGGTTGGGTAGGGTGAGGGTGTACATGATCATGGTGTCCCACCCATGTGGTTTGCACATGTTTAGGGGTGGCCATGCGTTTATGGGTTCACATAAATTTAATAAAAAATTCATATCTCATTATTTACTAAGAATTAAGAACTTTAATATATATTTTTGTGTTCATAATAAACTAATGCATATTTTCAAATCATCATTTGACTAGAGTGATCTTCATTTCATTTATTTTTCTAATTTAGAGTCCACTGAAGGGTATTGGGCAAATGAAATCCTAATTTTTGGCCAATTGAGCTGATTTTTGGATATGTTGTCTAATTGATTAGTTTATGTCATCTCATGTCATTTCGGGTCATTTTGGGTTCCTAAAGGGCACTAAATAAATATTTTGGACCTGCTAAATTTGCTTTTGAAATGGACTCAATTTCATTTATAACCTAAATTTCATCCAATTGATATTCAAATTCTCATTTCATTAAATACAAGATTTTCAGGGTATTATAGCCTCAACTAATCTCCTAAACCAGGTTTTCATGGATTTTTTAGGGTTTATTGTGCTTGAATTATTTTTATTTAAATTTACCAAAATTCTATAAATTTTTTGGGGTATTACAAAAACACTCTAATTTAGCTTGTTTTGAGTGATCCAAAAGATAAGGGTCAATTGGGGCATTTTAGCATGGAATCTCACAAGATAATGGCGTCACCCTTGGTTTTTATTTCTAAAATTTCTAATTTGGTTTGTGAGAGCATGAGGATGGCTAGGGTTGCTCTTGTAAGCATAAATTAGACTTTGGAAACTTCTATTTGGGTTGTTCACATGTGTGTACATACACACACACACATATATGAGTCGTTTTTGCCTAAGTGGGGCATGGTGTACATGATAAATGTTTGTGTGTACATGAGATCAAATTTCATTGTTTCTAAACACCCTAGGACGTCTCATGGGTATACATGATCATTTACTTGGCACATAGAATCATTCTTAATGGAGATGTCCCATGCAATTGGGTAGGGTGTGGTGCACATGATCACCCATAACCTGTAACACCCCAACTCCCTAGAGATAGGTTTAAGCTCAACCACAAGGCAAGTTGGGTCCTATGTCACATTTACAAGTACACAACTTGCATCTCAATTCCTTTATTCTGACACTTATTGAAATACTCATAAATACGCTTCTATTGAGTTTAATTTTTAACAAAATAATACATGTGAATAAAGGAAAACTTCAAACTCTTTATTTATTCAAAATAAAGAAATACATTATTGAAGTTATATCATCAAAAGAAAGAGTATGTAACTTTAAAATTTAAAACAAAAATTCAGCAAAAGTCTTTATTCAAAATTTGGGCAATATGCCTTTATGTAGAAACTTTCTAAACATAGACTTTCTAACTCCTTAGCAAGCTTAATCATGTATTTCAAATTCCTAAAAAATAAAAGGAAGGGGTGAACACATAGCCTAGTAGATCATTCATTAAAGAACTAAATTACTATTTCAAATCAATAGCACATCCAAATTCAAATACTTTAATGCATTAAGTGATTCAAGCTACTTTTTGGTTGTAGTTGATGTTAAGACTGAAAGGGGTTCTACTCCCTTGATGTTCTTAATTTAGATACCCCTTTTTAGAGTGGAAAAACATTTCTTTGTCACTTTTCAATGGATGTCACATACCAATTATCCCTTAGTTGCCCCTCACAACCCACACTCCAAGCATGTGTTAAGAACACCCATAGCACCCATGCAGGTCACTATGACAATACATGGTTATTATCTTCAATTTCTTATAATTAAGAATCACATAATCATAAAAGAAATTCAAAATATAAATATTAGAATTTTGGACAACCAAGTAAGCATGAAAACATTACATAGCATGCTTGAAACATTGAATAAAATCCTAAACATGGATTCTATGCACAACATGCTTTCATGAGTGATTAAAACATAAAAGTATGCTGAACTAAAATTAAAATATGATTAAATATGCTAAAACTAAAATAAAACATGTTGAAAACTAGAATTCAAACAAGCATGAACATGCTAGAAATTTGAAAGAGCAAAGTAGAAGTTCAAGAAATCCCTTCCACCTTAGTTCGAGTTTCTTTGTAGAATTAGATAGAAGTTCCCCTTATCCACAAATTTTAGAACTTCAAGAACTTCTATCACCAACAAAAATACTTTAACAACTCTCTAAAATACTGAAATAAGAACTTCTCACATAAGAGAGAAAAGAGAGTGAAAAGAAGTGTCAAGGAGATGGCAAGAACAAGCAAAGAGGGAAGTGTCAACTCTTTACTTTGGAATGAGATGAATGTGAGCAAGAGGGGCTATTTATAGGTGTTTATGAACACTTAGGAGACATCTAGGGTAGCTTGGGCAGCTCACAAAGTTGGTCAACTTTCCCAACCAAAGTGGACAGCTAGGCTTAAATTGGGCAAGTGTGCTTATGGGCCCACTTAAGCTTGCCAAATTCTCATGAGCTAATATTTGATTATCTAGCCTATTTCTTAATTAATATTAGAGAATATTTTTAGACTTGGAATTGTGCTAATCTGAGTTGGGACGTCCTCTTTTAAATAGGATCTTGCTCATAAAACTTTCTTATTTGGTTCCCTTTCTTGCTCATCACACTAACACATATGGAATGCTTGCTATTTCTCTATTCTTCGGCATGAAGCAAGGGGAGTATGAAATCAAACTTGAGGGGACACTATATCATAGTCTAATATGCAAATCTTAAGCTTAAAGAAACTAACTAAATAATTCAAACTCCAAGCATGGTGTACCCTTTAGTGTACACCCATGAGTTGGCACCAAAAGGGGAGAAAAGGAAGTTTCCATTTTGGTTTTCTTGTCTTATGTGCATGGGACGACTAGGGTTTTAGGGTGCATGTTTCAGATTTCAAACCCTTCTAATTTTGTTGGTTCACATGTGTACACACACACACCTATGGGCCAAATTTGCATAAAGGGCCATGGTGCACATGATCACTTGTGTTCCACCCATGTGCCTTGCACATCGTAGGGATGACTATAACTTCATGGGTTCACAAAAATTAAATAAAAATTAATATCTTCTTATTTACAAGGAATTATAATTTATAACCTATAGTTTTGGAATCACATGAACCTAATGCACATTCTAAGGTATAGTTTGGCCCGAGGTAATTTTTCCTCATAAACTTTACTTTTTTAAGACCTATTGAGGTCACTAGGCAAATGAAAACCCAAATCTCGGCCAATTATTCTAATTTTTGGATATGTCATTCATTTTGTTAGTTTATGGTATCACATTTCGTTTCAAGTCATTTCGATTCTTTGAAGTAGCCTAAATGCCAATTCTTTCTAATTTGGACCCCCTAAAGACGTTTGACAAATGAAAACCCTAACCTTGACCAATTGTTCTAATTTTTAGATATGTTGTCCAATTAAATAGCTCATGTCACCTTACTTCATTTCAAGTTGTTTTGGTCCCTAAAGGTCACTAAATGAGAGTTTTGGAACCTGATAAAATTAGCCTTGAAATGAACCCCGTTTCATTTGACACCCAAATTCCACTGAGTTGATGATAAATTTTATTTGATTGAGTACAGAGAATTTAGGTTATTACATGACCATATGATGCTTGATCAGTTCATGTCATTTCATTTTACTTAAGGTCATTTTAGGCCCTTAAGGTTTACTAAACGAAGGTCTTGGATTTGCTCAACTTATCCCTAAAACAAACCTAGTCTCATTTCTCACCCAAGTCCACCCAAATGGGGATTAAATTGTTTTAAAATTATTTTATTTTATTCCGTACAAAATTTTTAGGGTATTACAACTAGTTAATTAAAGAGTTTAATTTGGGCATAAACTTAGATGAGAACCAAGCTTATCTTTATAACATGTATTGCCAATCGAATCTTCTACATTTGATCGTGGATGAACAAAGGCAAGATGAGTGGCTCACAAGCCTAATAGAAGGAGTTGAATAGGGTAAGCATACTAATTTCTGATTAGATGCTAAAAATATGCTAAGGCTTGGAGATAAAATTTGTGTGCCTTAGAATGGACAGAGTAACCAAACCATATTAGATGAAGCATATCAGACCAAGTACAAGATGCATCCAGGTAGTGACAAGATGTATCAAAACTTCAGAAAGACCTACTGGTGGTGAGGAATGAAGAAAGATGTAGCTAAGTCCGTCTTTGAGTACTTAACCTGCCAGCAGGTGAAGGTAGAACACCAAAAGTCCAATAGAATGTCACGACCACTCTAAGTCCCTGAATGGAAGTGGGATAACCTTGCCATGGACTTTGTTAGTGGATTACCCAAAACCAAAAAGGAGAAGATATTATATGGGTGATTGTGGATCATCTCACTAAAGTGGCCCATTTCTTGTCCATTAGATCTACAGACCAAGTCAGTAAGTTGGGAGAACTCTATCTGAAGGAGATAGTATGACTTCATGGTGTACCTAAGACCATAGTTTTTGATAGAGACTCTCAATTCACATTGTAGTTTCGGCAGAAAGAGACATTCAAACACTTGAAGACATGTTGAGGTCTTGCATCTTTGATTTCAAGGGCAACTAGGCAAGTACCTACACCTGACAAAGTTTGCTTATAGTATAAAGATGGCTCTGTATGAATTTCTTTATGGGAAGCCCTGTAGATCACTAACTTGTTGGGCTGAACTTGAAGATCATGTGCTTACTAAGTTAGATCTAATGGAGATGATGAACAATCAAGTCAAACGGATCCAAAAGAAATTGGCCATAACATAGAGTAGACAAAAGAGTTACATTGATAACAGGAGAAGACCCTTAGAGTTCTAAGTAGGCGATAAGGTGTTTATAAGAATTAGCCCTCAAAAAGGAATCAAGTAGTTTGGATATAAAGGGAAGTTATCACCTAGACTCATCAGTCCATTTGAGATACTTAGAAGAATCAGAGAATGCATTTATGAGTTAGACTTACCAAACCAAATGTCCTTAGTTCATAATGTATTCCATGTGTCAATGCTGAGGAACTATGAAACTGATCCCTCTCACATAATCCATTGGGAGGAGGTAGACATCCAAAACAATGTCATGTATGAAGAAGCAGCAGTTAGAATCCTCAATTGCAAGGTACAAAGCCTGAGAATGAAGGAAATTCCCTTAGTGAAAGTTTTTTAGAAACATCATGGAGTAGAAGAAGCCACTTAGGAGCTAGAAAGTGAATTGTAGACTAACTACCGAAACCTCTTTACTAGAAGTGTTTGACTGAATGATGCCCGAGTGTACTAGTGCAAATTTCAAGGACAAAATTATTTTAAGGGAGGTAGGTTGTAATACCTAAAAAATTTGATTAAATAAATAAGGAAGAATCTATTCTAAAGAATTTTGTGAAAATCTTGGTGTAGAATTAATATATATTTTGGGCAAAGTTAGGAGTGAATGGAAATAAAAAACAATGTTTGCCACACGTCTACCACGGTAGTCAGATTGAGTACCGCGGTAGTGTCGCAACCAGCCAAGAAAGTCGTCGTTTTGCCATGATGATGACTACTGTGGTAGTCAAATTGAATACCATAGTAGTGCGTCAAAAATTCTTAAAACAATATAGAAACCCGCCGAAAAACAAATTAGAAAGTGATCTAAACCATTACCACAATACTTGGATTAGATTACCAGGTAACACATCGTATTTCCAAAATAATGCATGCAAAACATTACCCAACAAGAATTGGAAAGCCCCAAAACCCTAAGTTGTTAATTCCTGTGCACAGGATTGAAGAATTAGAAGGTTTCCTACACTGCAAACACTCCAAACTTGTCAAATTCCACCCATTTGAACTCTATATAAATCTTGCTTGAGCTCCCATTCTCTTCACCCCAGCAAGAACTAAACAAGTTCCTTCTTTCTCTCGTTGCCTCCCTCTTGACATCCATCTTTTTCTTTAGTTATTCAAAAAAGCAGTTGGAGTAGTAACAAAGTGCTATACAAATTTCTATGTTAGTAGTTGGGGAAATCTGAAGGAGATTCAATTGAAGGTTCAAGAAGGAGCTTGCTTTTTAAGGTGGAGATGATTTTCAACTTTTACTTTATTATTTTGATTTAAATTAAAAGCTTGCATGTATGTGATGCTCTGAATGTCCATTATCAGTTATTTTACACGCCATGTAGAATATGCATGCTTAGGCTTACATTAATAAATATATATGTTATGTGATGATATCATCCATGTTATGTTGTTACCATGTTCGCATGTTTAATTTTTGTTTAAGTTTATTTTATATACATGAATGTTATGATTTTATACTTAATCAAAGATTAATTGAGACTTTAACCACGTACCAGCACGACAAACAATTTCTTTGTGTGTGTTCCAACCATGTCGAACCTTTGACTTAGAATTGGGTGTCAAGATTGACCCTAGAATGAACTGGGTTTTCAGGAGTAATCCCACTTCATTGGAAAGGATTTGGGTTTTAAGAATGATCTCTCTCCCTTAATATGTAATACAAAGGTTAACCCCTTTCGGTCTTAATTACAACTAAAAATAATGAACTGTTTGAATCACATAATATTTTGAAAGTGCTTGACATGTTTGTTTTATTTGTTGAAATAATGATTTAAATATTTGGAATGATCCATTGGGGTTCAAGCTCACCCCTTCTTTCTAATCTTTCAAGAAATTAATATGTCAAAACCTCATGGAAGACACTTAGATTATTTTTTTGAGAGTTTATTAAATTATAGGGCATGTTGGCCCAATTTACCTTGTTAGAATTTTAAAGTTTATTTCCGCTGTAATAAACACAAAGGCTATCTAGCCTTTAAATTTTGCATTTGATTAATGATATTGAGTTATTCTATTTAAATATCTCGTAATGTTTATTTTTCATGAATCATTGCATGAGTTAATGTTACTCAAGAACAATTCCAAGGATTTGGAAAGAGAAAAGGAAAAAGAGATATAGATAACGTAACACGAGCCTACCTCCCGAGCGACCCAATTCTAAAAATAGAAGGCACCATCCGATGATGTGGGCCTAGGGTGCGGGAGGCGGGGTGTTACAAGGCATTAGTGGGACTAGACATGTTCATGGAAAGTAATATGAAGGCCTGGCTAATTTAGAAGCACTTGAATATCGCTTAAGATAGGTAGAAGAACTATGCGGATTGTAGATGCCATCATCTAGAGTTTCGAAAATGTGACAAAGTATTCCTTCGAGTTGGTCTAAGAAAAGGCATCGATAGATTCAATGTGAAAGACAAGTTGACACTGCATTTCATTAGACCATTCAAGACAATTTGGTGAGTAGGAAATAATGCATATTGTTTGAATGTACCAACTAACGTTTGGTGAATAGGAAATAATGCATAATGTCTGAATGTACTAACGAATGTATCTGACGTTCACGATGTGTTTTGCTTTTTGATGTTGAGAAAGTACTACCCAGATTCCTTCATATATCATTAACAATTCATAAATATAATTGCAGAATGGAACCACTTATGAGGAGGCAATGTTTAGTATCCTTGATAAAAAAATCCTTAGTTTGAGGAACAAAGATATACTACTGGTAAAAGTCCGATGGAGGTGTAATACCTTAAATTCTCTGTACTCAATTAAATGAAATTTATCATCAATTTTGGATGAAAAATGAAACCAAAGTCATTTTAGGGCTAAATTTGCATGTTCCAAACCCTCATTTAGTGACCTGTAGGGTCCCAAAACAATCTGAAACAAGGTAAGGTGACATGAACCAACTAATTTGACAACATATCCAAAAATCAGAATAATTGGCCAAGATTTAGATTTTCATTTGCCTAATGACCTCAATGGGTCTTAAATAAGGAAAGTTTTTGAGAGAAAATCACCTTGGGCCAAACTATACCTTAAAATGTGCATTAGGTCAATGTGATTCCAAAACTATAGGTTATAAATCATAATTCCTTGTAAATAAAGAGATATTAATTTTTATTTAATTTTTGTGAACTCATGAAATCATAGCCACCCCTAACATGTGCAAGACACATGAGTGGAACACCATGATCATGTGTACCTTACCCTACTCAAAGCTCCATGGGACATGTCCATCATTTGAATTCATGAAAAGTGATCCCATACCATACAACTGATCATGTATGCCCATCCCTGCCCAAGGAATGAGACGTCCTATAGGAATTAGAAAAATCCAAGAAGGGTGATTCCATACACCAAGACAAGTGATCATGTGCACCATGCCCTATTCATGCAAAATCGGTCCATAGGTGTGTGTGTGCACACATGTAATAAACCAAATTAGAAGTGTTCAAAACATGAAATATGCCAACCCTAGCCATCACCCTTGCTCCCAAATCAAAATAGAAATTTCATAAAATGGAAACAAACCATAGTGCCAAAGAATCAAGGAGATCTCATGCAATTTGTCAAAATTACCCCACATGGTGCACCAGCATTGGAGTTTGAATCAATTAGGAAGTTTCCTTGAGCTTAGATTTGAATATTAGACTATGATATAATGTCCCTTCAAGTTTGATTACATACTCCCCATGCTCGACGTCCAAGAATGAAGAAATAGGAAGCAATCCATGTGTGTCTTGTGTGATGAGCAAGCAAGAGACTAAATAAGAAAGTTCTACGAGCATCTTCCTATCCACAAGGAGACATCCCAACTAAGATTAGAATTGTTCTAAGTCTGAAATTATTCACTGAAATTAATTAATAAACTTAATAGAGAATCAAATCATGGCTCATAGGAAATTAGCAAGCTTTAGTGGTCCATAAGCTTACATACCTATTTCAATCCAAACCATCCCATGAGTGTTTGGAAACTTGCCCAACTTTGTGAGCTGTCCAAGCTACACAAACCGTCCCCCTTGTGTTCATGAACACCTATAAATACCCCCTCTTGCTCACATTCATCTCATCCCAAAGCAAAGAGTTGACATTTCCCTCTTTGCTTGTTCTTGCCCTCTTCTTGGCACCTCTTCTCACTTTCTTTTCTTTCTTGTGTGAGAAGTTCTTATTTTAGTATTTTAGACAATTCTTGAAGTAGTTTTGTTGGTGGTTAGAAGTTCTCGAAGTTCTAAAAATGGTTGACAAGGGGAAGCTCTGCCGAATTTTACAAAAAAAAAACTCGGATTAAGGTGGAGGGAATTTCTTAAACCTCTACTTTGCTATTTGAAATTTCTAACATGTTCATGCGTGTTTGAATTTTGATTTTCAACATACTTTCTTTTAGTTTCAGCATGTGTAATCATATTTTAATTTTAGTTTGACATGTTTTAATTACTCATGAAAACATTTTATGCTTAGAATCCATATTTAGGATTTAATTCAATATTTCAAGCATGCTATATGAAGATTTCATGCTTTCTTGGTTGTTTAAAAATTCTAAAATACTTTTATGATTATGTGACCTTAAACATAAGAAAGTGAAGATAAGAACCACTTACTATCATGGTGACCTGTATGGGTGCTATGAGTATTCTTAGCACATGCTTGGAGTGTGTGGTTGTGGGGCACAAATAAGGGGTACTTGTTATGTGGCATCCAATGGAACGTAACAAAGAAATGTCTTTCCACCCTGAAGAGGGGTATCTAAATTAAGAATGTCAAGGGAGTAGAACCCTTTTCAGTCATAACATCAACTTGAACCAAATTGATATATAAATCACTGAATGTTTGAAAGTGTGCGAAATTGAATGTGTTATTAATTTGAAATAGTAACTTAGTTGTTTAATGAATGATCAACTGGGCTATGTGCTCACCTTTTCTTTTTATTTTTTAAAAAATTAAATATATGAAGACTATGAATTTTTGAAAGTCTATTTTTAGAAAGTTTATATAGTAAGGGCATAGTGCCCCAAATTTTGAATTAAAGACTTTTGCTGAATTTTACTTTTGAATTTTAGAGTTATGTACTCAATCTTTGGATTTGATTCAAGAATGTAATCTTTTTATTTTATTTGAATGAATAAAGATTTAAAATTTTTCTTTGTTCACTTGCATTATCTTGTTGAAGATTAAACTCAATGGAAGTATATTCATGAGTATTTCAATAAGTGTTAGAATAAAGAAATTAAGATACAAGTTATGTACTTGTAAATATAACAAAAGACCCAACCCGCCTTGTGGTTGAGCTTAAACCTGTTTCTAGGGGGTTGGGGTGTAGCAAAGGTGGTGTCAAAGCCTAGGCTTTAAATGCCTTGGGCTAGAATTACAAAGTCAATCAGTGGTTGTTTAACTAGAATTAGAAACTCAAATTAGGGTTTCACTTTGAATTGAATTGAATCTTGAATGTCTTGGGCTAGAATTAAAAAGTCAATTAGTGGCTATTTGAATGGAATTATAAAATCTAATTAGGGTTCACTGTGAATTGAATGGAATATTTGAATGCCCTACCTTCTATTTTTGAAATTGATAAGTGTTTTCAAAAAGGAAATATATGTTTTTAAAATGTTTTGTTTGGATACAAAGACTACAAGTTGAGTTGATAATGGGTAAGCCTTGTCTTGAGTAAAGGTAAACATTGAAAGGGAGGTGGGTTATCATGCCTTAGAAAACGCAGTTGCTAAGTAGACTTCAGTCTCACCTTCCAATCTAGAGGTTGTCCCACCAGCTTGTATGAGTAGTTCGAGTTAAAGAACACCCTTACCTTCTATAAAAGAAAATTAGAAGGTGAAAAATTAGGGCAAGGAGTCGAATAGAGAAGTCTTAAAAAATGACAAAGGTGGTATCTCGGCTAGACAAAGGTTGTGACTCAACCGGAAGGAACCTTAGGTCCAAGGGAAAAACCATAGGTAGAAACGTAGTGTAGCCATAGGTGGCATAGTGGACCAAAAACATAAATCTTTAAGACACAAGCTAGAGATTGAAACTTGTGTGAAAACAAAAAATTGTTTGATGAGGACATGGGATCGAGAAGCTTCTATATCTTTTGATTTCTATGTAGTATGGTATGCATAAGAATTAGGGGTTATGAAGGAAGCCTGGACTCAGAGAATGATGGACCATGTGTGGTGAATTATTGGTAACTCTGTCAAAACGGGTTTCTCTATGCACGCTGGTATGGGACGGTGGAGTATAGTAGGCTTGGGAACCTTAATTAACGAGTAATTTGCAAAATTGTTTGGGTGCAGCTCTGTTATGGGGGAAATACTAAGTGGAAGGGGTTGAGTGGTATGAGACACTTGAACCTGAAAGCTTAGGTGGAAGCTTGGAATCTTGTCATGCTAGCTTGAATGTATGACTAGATGATATGCATGCTTTACTGTTTATTTACTTTGAGACCAAATCTTGTACCCATGCATAAAAAGAACCTAGAAGAAAATTTTTTAGGCCACTAAATAGATTGAGAACCCAGAGACATGAACGTAGAGTCATGATGGTACGAACGTTTGACGAGGCAAACATATGCAACCTGATCCACCACCTCTGATGAGATTGAGCAACAGGAATAAGTACTGCCTACTAGAATGGAGGCACGAATAGAGGCCATGATGAACGAGATGTTGCAGAGGGTGTTGGATCAATTGTTGAGGGCACTCGCACAGATAATCCCTCAAGTGCTCCATAGCTTCAAGTACTTGAACCGATCCAGGTTCAATAGCCAGCACCTATAGCCCAAGATCCCAAACATCAGAGGGCTCAAGAGGGTTTGGAGAGGAAGATGTTGATAGAGCTAGAGAAGTTCCATCCTCCTTCATTTGATGGGACTATAGTTTGCATCTCGGCAGACCACTAGTACTAAGAGATGGAAAAAATTCTCAATGTATTGAAAGTAACTGGTCAGAAGCGAGTGGCATTGCCCACGCACCACTTCAAAGGGTTAGCCAGAAGTTGGTGACGTATGATGAGGATGGACCCTAATGCAAATGTGGATGCCATGATCTGGGAAAACTTCTCGGAAATCTTCCATGAAAATTTCTTTCTAGAAGCAACCTTGATCAAGCTACAAGAAAACTTTGTTTGACTGAATCAGAGGGAAATGACTTAGCTGAATATAAAAGGAAGTTCACTGAATTGGCCAAATTCTCTCAAGATCTTATCAGGGAAGAGAAAAGAAAGGCCAATCGATTCATAGTACGTCTCAAGATGAAGATCCAAAAGATAGTGAAGACTCTGAGCCTAAAGACTTACAAAGACATTGTAAAAAAAGGCCCTAACACTAGAACAAGAACTCAACCTAGAACAAAGGTTGAGGGGGAAGAATAAGAGGCCCAAAAATGAAAATGATCACGGGGCTCAGAAGAAACGAAAGAATGGTGGGAAAACAACACATAAACAGAAACAGGGGCAGGCTAAGAACGAGTCAAGGGAACAATCAAGAAAGCAAGGGTTTTGTTTTGTGTGCAACCAGAAGGGTCATCTAGCTAGAGATTGTCCTAATGCACAGGCTCGAGCTCCTCAGCAATGACCACAGTAGGGAGGAGGTCAGCACGGTCATCCTCAGTGGAGGCAACAACAACCGAATGCTAACTAGGGCATAATTAGGGCATAACTAGGGTCGTGAGCAAAACCAGGCAAGAATGTTCACTGTTGAGGCTCAAGAATACTAGGTCCCTATAGTGGAAGGTACATTTTTGTTGTTCAATATTGCCGTGAAATTGTTGTTTGACTCAGGTGTCTCTAAATCTTTTATTTTCGAATAACTAACTAATAGGTTACAAATTGTGACGAAAACACTACCTGTAACTTTGAATGTGTCCACATCAATAGGGACCTTTGTGACTTAAAAAAAATGTGTAGTTGTGACCTAAGGTTTGGGGATAAACTCTTAACATTTGACCTATGTACCTTACTTTTTTATGGCTAGGAGGTAATCTTGGGAATGGATTAGTAAGACCAACACCAAGCCCAGATAGATTGTCCTAAAAGATGGGTGACCATAACCCTACCTTCGGGAAAAACCTATAGAATCAATGGGGATATGCAGAGATTACCAAGAAGTCCAACCATATCCATGTTGAATTACTTAAGGCAGAAGAATGAGTTCGAGGAACTCTTTGAGGAAAAACCTATTGAACTAAAGAAAATCCAAGACCTAACAGTGATTAGAAAATACAAGGATGTGTTCCTAGAAAACTTGTCACGACTACCACCTGTTAGAGAGTTAAAGTTCAAGATTGAACTTCACCCTGGAACAAACCCTATCGCCATACCTCCTTACAAAATGGCACCAGTAGAACTGATCGAGTTGAAGTCTTAACTCGATGAGCTCCAAGAAAAAGACTTTATCTGGCCGAGTGAGTCACCTTGGGGAGCTCCAGTACCGTTCATAAAGAAGAAGGATGGTTCCATGAGACTTTGTGTCAATTATCGAAAGTTGAACCAAGCTACAGTGAAAAATAAGTATCTTTTGCCAAGGGTTGATGATCTATTTGGTCAATTGAGAGGAGCCACCCATTTCTCAAAGATTGATTTTAGGTCGGGATATCACCAATTAAGAATCAAGGAGTCTGACATACACAAGACTACCTTCAGAACAAGATATGGACACTTTGAATTCACCTGGTGCCCTTTGGTTTGACCAATGCCCCAGCAGCATTCATGGATTTGATGAACCGAGTGTTTAGATAGTATCTTGACCAGTTTGTGGTGGTATTCATAGATGACATTCTAATCTACTCCAAGTCAACGACTAAATACTTATAACACACTTGTAGATAGTGTTGGAGACCCTCAAAAGGCATCAATGATATGCCAAGTTCAGCAAGTGTGAGTTTTGGACGAAGACGGTCAAGTTCCTTAGCCACGTAGTATCAGCAGAAGGCATCTCCATAGATCCGGAGAAAGTGGAAGTAGTTATGGATTGGAAGCAACCTAAGACAATTATAGAAATTAGGAGCTTCTTAAGTCTAGCCGAGTACTATAGAAGGTTCATCCAAGATTCCTCCAAACTAGTAGAACCCATGACCAAGCTGACCACGAAGGGAGTTAAATTCGATTGGAATGAAAAGTGTGAACAATCATTCCAAGACCTGAAAAAGAGATTGACTACGACCCTTGTCCTAATCACTCCAACCCATGGTGTCACCTATACCCTCCATACTAATGCCTCGCTGAGTAGACTTGGAACATTGTTGATGCAGGAAAGACGAGTAGTCACTTACGCCTCACGACAACTGAAGGTCCATGAGAAGAATTACCCTACTCACGACCTAGAATTAGCAGCCATAATATTTTCCCTGACAATTTAGAGATACTACCTTTATGGTGAAAAATTTGATCTATTTTTAGGTCATAAGAGCTTGAAGTACATCTACACCCAAAAAGAGTTGAACCTTAGGAAACATAGGTGGATGGAGTTCCTCAAGGACTATGATTTCCAATTATACTACCGTTTGGGGAAGGCCAACGTGGTAGCTGATGCCTTGAGTAGAAAATTCAACCACCACGAAGAAGAAAAGGGCCATACGTACCAGTTGATCGAAGACTTTAGGTTGGGGATAACCTTAAATGACAAGCAAGCCAACCTTTACTACATTTCTTGCCAACCGGATCCACTATGTTAGATCAGGGAGGAATAGAAGCAATACAAGTGGCTTGTGGGTCTGATAGAAGGAGTTGAACAGGGTAAGCATTTTGACTTTAGGTTAGATGCTGAGAATATCCTTAGGCTCGGAGAGAGGATCTGTGTACCTTAGAATGGACAGAGTAAGTTGACCATACTGGATGAAGCTCACCAGACCAAGTATACAATGCATCCAAGTAGAGATACCATGTATCAAAACCTTAGAAAAAACTTACTAGTGAAGAGAAATGAAGAGGGATGTGGCTAAGCATGTTGTCAAGTGCTTAACTCGTCAATAAGTAAAAGCAGAACATCGAAAACCCTCTAGAATGTTACAACTGCTCCCTATCCCTAAATGGAAGTGAGGTAACATTTCCATGAATTTTGTCAGTGGTTTGTCCAAGAATCAGAAAGGAGAAGTTACTTTTTGGGTGATTGTGGATCGTCTCACCAATATGGATCACTTCTCGTCGATTAAATCCACAGACCAATTCAGTAAGCTAGGAGAAATTTATGCGAAAGAAATTGTCAGGCTTTATGGTGTTTCCAAGACTATTGTGTCTGACAGAGATTCTCGCTTCACTTTACAGTTCTGCAGAGTCTCTAAAAGGAGATGGGTACTAAGCTCACTATGAGTACAACATTTTACCTCAGACAGATGCTCAGTCTAAGAGAGTTATGCAGATTCTAAAGGATATGTTGAGGTTTTGTGTTTTAGACTTCAAGGGAAATTGGAGCAAGTATTTCTACTTGGCAGAGTTTGCCTATAACAATAGTTATCAGACGAGTATTAAGATGACTCTATTCAAGGCTCTTTATACAAGACCCTGCAAATCACTTACCTGTTGGGCTGAACTCGAGGACCATGTAGTAACTGGACCAGATTTGGTAGAAGAAATGAATAACCAAGTCAAGTTAATACAGAGGAGGCTGACTACAACACAGAGTCGTCAGAAGAGCTATGTTGACAAGAAGAGAAGACCACTAGAGTTCCAAGTTGGGGACAAATAATTTTTGAATCAAGAGGTTCGGATTCAAAAGGAAGTTATCTCCAAGGTTTGTTAGACCCTTTCAAATACTCAGAAGAATCAGGGAATGTCCTTATGAGTTGGACTTACCAAACTAAATGACTTCAGCTCATAGCGTATTCCATGTGTCCATGTTGAGAAAGTACGAACCTGACCCCTCTCACATCATCGACTAAGAAGAAGTGAATATTCAAGATGATGCTACTTTCGAGGAAACAATAGTCATAATCCTCGACCATAAAGTACACAATCTAGGAACGAAGGATATCCTGTTAGTAAAGGTACTGTGAAAACATTATGGGGTAGAAAAAGCTACCTGGGAACTTTAAAGCAAGATGAAGACAAAGTATCCATACTTGTTCACTAGAAATCCTTAGTTATATACAAATTTCGAAGATGAAATTTTTCTAAGGGTGGTAGGTTGTAATACCCTGAATTCTCTGTATTCTATTAAATGAAATTTATCATCAATTTAGTGAAATTGGGTGCAAAATAAAACTAGGTTCATTTTAGGGCTAAATTTGGCACGTTCCAAACCCTCATTTAGTGACCCGTAGGGGCCCAAAACAATCTAAAATGAGGTAAGGTGACATTAAACAACTAATTGGATAACATATCTAAAAATTAGAACAATTGATCAAGGTTAGGGTTTTCATTTGCCAAATACCCTTCAGTTTGGGGGATCGAAATGACCCGAAATGAAACAGAATGACATAAACTAACAAAATGAATGCCATATCCAAAAATTAGAACAATTGGCCAAGATTTGAATTTTCATTTGCCTAGTGACCTCAATAGGTCTTAAATAAGGAAATTTTTTGAGAGAAAATCACCTTTGGCCAAACCATATCTTAAAATGTGCATTAGGTTTATGTGATTCCAAAACTATAGATTATAAATCATAATTCCTTGTAAACAAGGAGATATTACTTTTTATTTAATTTTTGTGAACCCACGAAATCATGACCACCCCTAACATGTGCAAAATACATGGGTGGAACACCATGATCATATGCACCCTACCCTACCCAAAACTCCATGGGACGTGTCCATCATTTGAATTCATGAAAAGTGATCCCATATGCCATATAACTGATCATGTATGTCCACACCTATTCAAGGAATGAGACGTCCTATAGGAATTGAAAAATCCAAGAAGGGTGATTCCATACACCAAGACAAGTGATCATGTGCACCATGCCCTATTCATGCAAAATCGGTCCATAGGTGTGTGTGTGTGTGTGTGCACATGTAAGAAACCAAATTAAAAGTTTTCAAAACATGAAATATGCCAACCCTAGCCATCACCCTTGCTCCAAAATCAAAATAGAAACAAACGATGGCGCCAAAGAATCAAGGATATCTCATGTAATTTGTCAAAATTACCCCACATGGTGCGCCAACTTTGGAGTTTGAATTAATTAGGAAGTTTTCTTGAGCTTAGATTTGAATATTAGAATATGATATAGTGTCTCTTAAAGTTTGATTGCATACTCCCCATGCTCGATGTCCAAGAATGAAGAAATAGGAAGCATTCCATGTTTATCTTGTGTGATGAGCAAGCAAGAGACTAAATAAGAAAGTTTTATGAGCATCTTCTTATCCACAAGGGGACATCCCAACTGAGATTAGAATTGTTCTTAGTCTGAAATTATTCTTTGAAATTAATTAACAAATTTAATAGAGAATCAAATCATGACTCATAAGAAATTAGCAAGCTTTAGTGGTCCATGAGCCCACATACCTATTTCAATCCAAACTGTCCCATGAGTGTTTGGAAACTTGCCCAACTTTATGAGCTTCCCAAGCTGCCCAAACTGTCCCCCTTGTGCTCATGAACACCTATAAATACCCCCTCTTGCTCACATTCATCTCATCCCAAAGCAAAGAGTTGACACTTCCCTCTTTGCTTGTTTTTGCCTCTTTTTGGCACCTCTTCTCACTTTCTTTTCTTTCTTGTGTGAGAAGTTCTTATTTCAGTATCTTAGAGAGTTCTTGAACTAGTTTTGTTAGTGGTTAGAAGTACTTGAAGTTCTGAAAGTGGTAGACAAGGAGAACCGCGGCTAGATTCTATAAAGAAACTCGAATTAAGGTGGAGAGAATTTCTTAAACCTCTATTTTGTTATTTTAAATTTCTAGCATGTTCATACTTGTTTGAATTATGATTTTCATCATATTTTATTTTAGTTTTAGCGTGTTTAATCATATTTTAATTTCAGTTTGACATGTTTTTATGTTTTAATTACTCATGAAAGCACTCCATACTTAGAATCCATGTTTAGGATTTAAATCAATGTTTTAAGGATGCTATATGATGTTTTCATACTTTCTTGATTGTTTAAAATTTTGAAATTCATATTCTAAAATTCTTTTATGACTATGTGACCTTAAACATAAGAAAGCGAAGATAAAAACTATGTACTGTCATGGTGACCCATACAGGTGCTATGGGTGTTCTTAACATATGCTTGGACTGCGTGGTTACGGGGCGCAACTAAGGGGTACTTAGTATGTGGCATCCAATGGAAAGTGATAAAGAAATGTCTTTCCACCCTAAAGAGGGGTATCTAAATTAATAACATCAAGGGAGTAAAATACCTTTCAGCCATAACGTCAACTTGAACCAAATTGATGTATGAATCAGTTAATGTTTGAAAGTGTGTGAAATTGGATATGTTATTAATTTGAAATAGTAACTTAGTTGTTTAATGAATGATCCAGTGGGCTATATGTTCACTCTTTCTTTCTATTTTTCAGGAAATTAAATTACATGAAGATTATGGATTTTTGAAATTCTATTTTTAGAAATTTTATATTGTAAGGGCATAGTGCCCCAAATTTTTAATTAAAGACTTCCGCTGAATTTTACTTTTGAAATTTAGAGTTATGTACTCAATCTTTGGATTTGATTCAAGAATTTAGTCTTCTTATGTAATTTGAATGAATAAGGATTTGAAGTTTTCTTTTATTCACTTATATTATCTTGTTGAATATGAAACTCAATGGAAGTGTATTCATGAATATTTTAATAAGTATTAGAATAAATGAATTGAAATGCAAGTTGTGTACTTGTAAATGTAGCATAGGACCCAACCCGCCTTGTGGTTGAGCTTAAACCTGTTTCTAGGGGGTTGGGGTGTTACAAAGTATCCAAAGTTGTTCCAAAGATAAAATTGGTAAACATCATGAGGAACATAAGCAAGTAACCTGTATGAATTTCGATGATGAATCCAAGTGTTATCCTTAAGCTATGTGTACACCAGTAGATAGATGACACATGATCAAGATAGATCAAAGCCATGATTTAGGTCATTTCCCCTAACTTGTTGGAGTAGATCAATGGGGCATGGCACCCCTCACCTCATTTCGCACCTAATATACCACCATCACTTGATGCCCTTGGTCAATGCCCCCCATGTACCATATTTCCCTTTACCTAGCGAGCCTTATGTCCACACCATATGCTTATATTCTAGCCCTCCTCCCATAAGCTTACTCCTATGCATTACTAACCCCACAAACAAGAGATAAGAAGGAAAAAAAAGACATTTTCTCATTTTAGGAAGGGAAGAAAAAAAAAATGTGAAAAAGAAAGGGAGAAAAGATATGGGAGAGAAAGGAGGGTATGAGGGTTGTGCATGAAATCATACACAAAATAGATATTATTCACAACGGTCAAAAGTGTGTTTCTTACCTACTTTGGGTAAGACCAAGTGAAGCACAACACTTAACACAAGTAGAAAGTAACCATTGCTATGATTAGTATGTTTAAAGAAGGATCCAAATCCATGAAGTGTAGACTAAGAACGAACCTATTAAAGATAAGTGTTTCGTTAGTCAAAAATTGAGATTTTGAACCTTATAACAACTCATATTTGGATGCATCTTTGGACAAGGTTTCGATCATGTCAAACCATAACCCTTACACCGTTGGTGAGTGTCAAGAATGAGCTTTCCAATGCACTATGTGAGACCCAAAATGATACTTTATGGACTGAGAACCAAGTCATTGAAGTTGGCAACTCAAAATAGATTTATGGGCACGTTGTCGACATAATAGTCAACTTCAAGGCTAAACATGAAATAATGCAGACCAAATCTAGCAAAATGGATATAGAAACTAGATCCTTCATCAAGTGTAGTATAAAATTGCCTCAAGAATCATACAAATCGAAGACCTAAAGCCCACAAATTGGTCGATCGAAGTTAGAGTACCCAGTGTAAACGTGTAGGCTATTGTGATCATGTACTATCGTAGTCACTCACTGCCGTGGATAAGTATCATGATAACCAAAACAAAATTGCATTTCATCAGGAATGCAGACTATTGCAGTAGTGCTTAGCACTACTATGGTAATTAGAGAAAAATATTGTATTTTCAACACTTTTGCCCTGCATAACCTTGGTCATCTTATTAACCTTTGTCCAAAGACTCAATGGCTTGATGTTGACTCAAAAATAAGTTAGAATTTTGATTTAAAGCTACACACTAATGTAATAATTCATGTAGGTGAATTGGCACACAAAAAGGCAAAATGACTAACTTTGGACAAGAAATCAGATCTTGTGTAAAATAGCGTATAACACGAGGATGACGATGCATCTACTTTCTCTCTAATTTAGTTGCATATATTACAATTGTGATCAATGACCTAGGTTCATCTAAAGAAATATCTTGATTGAGTCTTGCATACTTATACTTTGAATTATGGTCGAATTGTGATATTTATGTGTGCAGTTTACTATTTTGACATGTGAATGGTTTTGTGGCATAAATCTATACCGTGCATGTGTCCATGATAAACCTTAGAACATACTTGCCTAGTTAAGTTATGCATGGTCTAATGTGAATGCCATCGTTGAGGCTAATTGATGAATAAGAATGCTTATAAGGACACATGATAGATAGTTTTGAACAATGTACTTACACCTAAAATTTCACATAAAGTAATGCATAATATCATAAATGATTGAATAATTATGACATGATAAATGTGTTCATGATGTATGATTGAGTTATTATTTATGCATGTTGTAAAACCAGGCTGACAGCACCTAAGAAACATAAATTAAAATAATAATCCATATCTTGTGGTGGTTGACCTTAGGGCACCATTGGTCGTATCTTGCTCGAGATAGATACGTTTTGTTTTTATGAGATTACAAAGAAAAATAATATTGATTTAAAATGAATTTCGAATTAGAAGTGATTTGCTAATGATAACGAGATACTTGAATTGTGTCACGTATACACGATAGGGTATCCCAGAGAAAAGAGAGTCCAAGGGTGGTTATGGCACAACCTTCTTAACCGAAACATGAGTATCCCTCTTCATGGGGGCATCGGGTCAATGAGGGTATGACTACCTAAGGTTGGCTACCCTACTAGTGACTAATGGTAAACAAAAATCAATATTTGAACACCTAATGTAATGAAAGTGCATGTATGTATAACACCCCAACCCCTTAAAAACAGGTTTAAGATCAACCACAAGGCGGGTTGGGTCCTATGTTATATTTACAAGTACACAACTTGCATCCCAATTCCTTTATTTAAACACTTATTGAAAATGTTCATGGATACATCACAATGTATTAAATTTGAATTCAATAAGGTTATACAATTAGATAAAGGAATATTTCAAACTCTTTATTTATTCAAATAAAATAAACAAAGTTACATTCTTAAATCAAAACTTGAGTACATAACTTTCAAAACTTAAATAAAAGTCAGCATACGTCTTAAATTCAAAATTTGGGCAATATGCCCTTAAAATAGAACTTTCAAAACTTAGAAATAATTTAATATCCATGACCTTCATGATTCAAGTCAATTTCCTGATAAATAAAAGGAAGGGATGAGCACATACTCAGTGGATCATTCATTAAACAACTAAGTTACTATTTCAAATCAATAGCATATCCAAATTCAAACACTTTCATGTATTAAGTGATTTAAGCAACTTTTTGGTTGTAGTTGACATTAAGTCAGAAAGGGGTTCTATTCCCTTGATGTTCTTAATTTAGATATCCCTCTTTAGGGTAAAAAGACATTTCTTTGTCACTTTCTATTGGATGCCACATACCAAGTATCCCTTAGTTGCACTCCACAACCACACACTCCAAGCATGTGTTAAGAACACCCATAGCACCTATACAGGTCACTATGATAGTACGTGGTTCTTATCTTCAATTTCTTATATTTAGGAATCACATAATCGTAAAAGAAATTCAAAATTTCAAACAACTAAGAAAGCATGAAAACATTACATAGCATGCTTGATATATTGAATTAAATCTTAAACATGAATTCTAAGCATGGCATGCTCTCATGAGTGATTAAAATATTAAAACATGTTGAACTAAAATTAAAATATGATTAAAAATGTTGAAACTAAAATAAAACATGCTGAAAACTAGAATTCAAACAAGCATGAACATGCTAGAAATTTGAAAAAAAGCAAACTAGAAGTTCAAGAAATCCCCTCTACCTTAATCCGAGTTTTTGTTGAATCCGCCAAAGGTTCGCCTTATCAACAACTTTCAGAACTTTAAACCACTAACAAGACTACTTCAAAAACTCTCTAAAATACTGAAATAAGAACTTTTCAAACAATAGAGAAAAGAGGGTGAAAAGAGGTGCCAAGAAGAGGGCAAAAACAAACAAAGAGGGAAGTGTCACTACCTTTGGGCATGTTTCCATACTCATAAGGGGATGGTTTGGGTGAGAAAGGCAACTGTGTTCATGGTTGGCAAGTGGGACCATTACGGTTTCTAATCCAAGTGTGGGCAAAATCTTTGAACCTTATTTATTTCTTTTATGTGTGTGAACACAATTAAAGGTTTAGAATGCATTCTAATCTCTCTTGGACATCCTCTATTAGTAGGGAAACATTCTAATATATTGTAATTCATTAAATCAAATAAGTTTCTAATATGAGCACACAAAAACAAAGCTTTGAGATGTTTCTTATTTCCCTTGGATTCTCTCCCTTTTTGGCTCCACATGTGAGCATGAGGCAAGTTTCTATTTTCTAATTTTTTCTAGGTAAATGAATCTTTCTATATCTCTTTAAATCAACAACTCTCATTAAACTTCTATCTTGGGTTTGTCACATGTGTGCCCACACACACACTTATGAGACATTTTATGTGTAACCTTAGTATACATGATCACTTATCTTGGCACATGGAATCATTCTTCATGATTTCTATATGTGTGGGCATACTTGATCATTTACATGGCACATGAGATCATTCTTCATAGTTTCAAATAATGGACATGTCCCATGGACCTTAGGGTAGGGTAGGGTGCATATGATCATGGTGTTCCACACATGTGCCTTACACATATTAGGGGTGGCCATGACTTTATGGGTTTACAAAAATCAAATAAAAATTAATATCTCCTTATTTACATAGAATTATGATTTATAACTTATAGTTTTGAAATCACATCAACCTAATGCACATTTTAAGATATGGTTTGGCCCAAGGTGATTTTTCCTCAAAAACATTCCTTATTTAAGACCCATTGAGGTCACTAGGCAAATGAAAATTCAAATCTTGGTCAATTGTTCTGATTTTTTGATATATCATTCATTTCGTTAGTTCATGTCATTTTGTTTTGTTTCAGGTCATTTTGATCCCCTAATTCTTTCTAATTTGGACCCCCTGAAGGGCATTTGGCAAATGAAAACCTTAATCTCAACCAATTGTTATAATTTTTGGATATGTCATTTATTTTGTTAATTCATGTTATTATGTTTTGTTTCTGGTCATTTCAATCCCCTGAAGTACCCTAAATGACAATTCTTTCTAATTTAGACCCTGAAGGGCGTTTAGCAAATAAAAACCTTAACCTTGACCAATTGTTCTAATTTTTTGATATGTTGTCCCCTTAGTTGGTTCATGTCACCTTACTTCATTTCAAGTTGTTTTGGGTCCCTAAGGGGCACTAAATGAGAGTTTCGAAAACCTGCCAAATTTAGCCTCGAAATGAGGTCAATTTCATTTTGCACCCAAATTTCACTAAATTGATCTTGAATTTCATTTAATTAAATATAGAGTTTTTAGGGTATTACAGTATGATTGTTGTATGTATTGACTAAGTTGGTTAGATAGTAGAAATCCATGATCCACTAGGCTCATAGAGCTCACTCCCTCCTTTTTTTCAAATGCAGGCATACACTGAAGGATAAAGTCCATAATCAAGTTTAGTTTTAGTTAAAGTAACACCCCAACCCCCACGTTCCTTGAGTTTTGGACATAACCACCATTATTCGACAGTGGACTTAACCATCTGGCGAGTTGGGTCATGTTACATTACAAGTGACAAACACTTAACTTTCTATTTTTCAATACCTCATGCCTTAAAATAGATTCAAGAATACAAATATCATTCAAAAAATCAAGGCAATTAGAGATAATGAAAAATTCAACTTCTTTCTTCATAAAAAGAAAATACATAACTTTATAATGTAAACTATTACATTGTTGATCAAATAAACTCATAACCTCTAAAATAAGATAAAATTCCAGCAGAAGACTTATTCAAAATTGGGCAACATGCCCTTACATTAAAAAGAAACTTAAAAAAAAATAGAAACTTGCTAAACTAGAAACTATTCAAATTTTCATGGTCTTCATAGTTTGATTTCCTTAAAAAAAAAAAAAAAGAAGGGGTGAGCACAAAGCTCAGTGGATCCTTTTCAAACAACCATTTTTCAAATTCAAACAATAACACATTCATATTTCAAACACTTGCATACATTAGACATTTCAAGTATCCATTTGTTTAAAGTTGAGATTTTAGACCAAAAGGGTTTTGAAGCCCTTGATGTTCTTAACAAAGTACCTCCTTAGAGTGAAATATAACTTTTCTTAGCCAATTTCATTGGACTTTTGGACTTCAAGGGCACTTACCCATCAACCAAGTACTTTGGTCTTAGAACCATATGAACTAATCATATGAAAAAATATCCATAGCAACCCACATGTGTGTAATGATGGTACGTGGTTATTATCACCATCATCTTTATTAAATCATACCTTCTTGAATCAGAAGATAAATTTCAGAACATGAAAATAAAATAAATAAATTCAGCATATGATCAAATTGAAAATTTAATCATGGAACATTCAAAATCATGCATCATACTTTAAAATAAAACCTAAGCATGATACTACACATGGCATGATTGTTATGCATGCATAAATTTGAACAAAAACTGAAATATATTTCTGAATACTGAAATTATCTTTGATTCTAAAAGCCAAACAACCAATGAACATGGTAGAACTTTGAATAAAAAAAGGGGTGTAAGAGAAATCACTTCCACCTTGAGATGTAGTTTTCCCCAAAGTTTGGACAAGAGCTCCCAATGTTCAAGCACTAAGAAAATCACCCAAGAAGAAGAATCTCCCAACCAAGAACTTCTCACACTCAAGAGGGAAAAGATTGGTGAG
>JAJIYU010000397.1:0-54269 GCA_030144865.1 Tinospora cordifolia
AAAAAAATATTATATAAATGTTAAAATATGCACAATTTTTATTAAAAATGTCGAAAACAAACATAATATACACATTATACATATAATGGTTCCAAATACGTATGTTAACATTAATAATGCTAATGCACATCACGCTTGTTAACTTAAAACTATTAAAAAAAAGATAAAAACAAAAAGAAATTTATCGTCAAACTCTAATATAAACCAGGATTTTCATTTATCGTCCTTCTCTTAGGCTTTTAGCTTATTTTTTACCTTTCTCTATTCTCTCTATCATCTCTTGGATAACCACTCGCCAATTTTACATATCTCGCTTTAAATCTCTTTATTTGTAGAGAATGATTTTTTGTATAATCTTTATAATTATACGGAAGAATCTTTGTGTACTACGTAAATTCTTTCATAAAAAATGCTCCTTTTTACGGCTTTTATACATTTTTTTCCACAAAAATCTTCAAAACTTCGATTTTAAGTGAACTTTGCCGATTTTTTCGAAGATTTCGACGAAATTTTGTAGTTTTACAATTACAAGTGAACTTCGTTTTGATTGTCCAAATTACCTAATTAATTCAGCTAATTTCGACAAAATTCGTCTAATTTTTATACCATGGAATAGATAGTGCAACAGAGGAGATGGCTTGAAATACTTAAGGATTAGGACTTCTCACTAGAGTATCATCTTGACAAAGCCAGTGAGGTGGCTGATGCATTAAGGTGGAAGCGCGTAGAGTCTACACTCTAGAGTGGTTGCTTTTCAAATGACCCAACAATGGCACTTGCATAAGGGAGAGACTATGATGAGTATATTCCCAAATGCAACGCATGGTGAAATATGTACTCATATGCATGTGCAGCTTAATGATACCCATATTCATAAGGTTAAGGACCTTCAAGAGCATAATCCTGACTATGAGATCTAACATAAATACGCAGACAGTATAGATCAGGTTGATTAGCAAATGGAACTAGATGGTGTCTTACGTTTTAAAGGGAGAATGTGGATTCCATATGACGCATAATTGAGGGTTGAGTTACTTTAGGGGGCACACAAATCTCAATATACTATTCATCCAAGGGTACCAAGATGTGTCATGACATAAAGAGAATGATGTGGTGGCATAGGATGAAGAAGAGTATAGTTGAGCATGTACAAACAAATGGGGTATGTTAGCAAGTTGAACACAAGAGGCTTAGAGAGCAGATGCAATTGTTACCAATTCTAAGTGGAAATAGGAATATATCATTATGGACTTCATCACAAGATAATTGAAATCTCATATGGGGGTGTGCAACAAACCCAAAAACCTGACTTGACCCAAACCAACCCACACAAAAAGGGTCGGGTCAGGTAACCCATGCAAAGTCGAGTCAATCAAGTTATAATATAAGACCCATTTTTTTTGAGTTGGGTTCAAGGTTAGGCCCAACCCAACCCTCATTAGCCAACACGAACTTGAATAAAACCCTAGAGCCTCAATTTTATTTTTCCCTTCACCATTTGTTTTTTATCTTTTCGGCCAACGTCACAACTTAAAACAACGATGCCCTAGCCTTGTAGCCCATTGTTCCTATTTCCATGTTGTTGCTGTTCATGGATGTTGTTCTCCTCTTTTCTCTTCCTTCCTTCTTTGCTCATTGGCTGCTTATGTCTTCCTCCACTCTCTTCTTCTCCACTCTTCTCTTACTTGCTTTGTTGCTTGACTGCTCACAACTTGTTGCTCCTGCTCATGTCTTTGCACTAGTAGCTGCTCTTGCTCACATCTTCCTCTACTCTCTTCTTCTCCTTTCTTCTCTTTCTTGCTTCATTGCTCAGCTATGCACATCTTGCTTGCAGCTACTACTACTTGCGTCTTCTTGCTTTTTCTGCTCTCCTCTCTTCCTCGTTGCTTGATTGCTAACTAATGCGTACCTGCTACTATTTCTTTTCTTCTCCACTCTTATTTTACTCTCTTCTCTATCTTTTTGAGCAAATATTTCTTGTCAATCATTTTAGGGCTAAAGAAGCAAATAAATAAAGTGGTCAAGTTAACGCAACGAATCTGACCCTTATGAATTAGGGTTGGGTTTAAAGCTCCTTAAATTACCGATCAAGTAGCATCAAGTCAGATTTGATACCACCCAATTTGTGCAGGTTGGGTGAAGGTTCGAGGTAAAACTAACCCGACCGACCTGACCCATGCACAACTCTTGTCTTATGGTAAATTTGATGTCATTTGGACTATAGTGATAGGTTGAGGTTGACCAAGTCAGCACACTACCTTCCCATGAGTACCAAGGACTCTGGATAGATTAAGCATGCTATACTTGAGAAAAATAGTACAATTGCAAGGGTGTTGGTGTCAATCGAATCATATACAGATCCACAATTTATATCAAGGTTTTGGTAGGCATTGCAGACCCAATTTGAAACCTGTCTCCAACTCGTTACAAAATTTTGCCCTCAGACCAATGGTCAGACAGAGAGAGTGATCCAAATGCTTGAAGATATGCTTAGATCTTGTATACTAGAGTTCGAAACTGGTTGGAGTGAGTGCTCCACTTTATGTGAGTTTGCTTATTAAGCCATAATGTAGTTGTCAACAAAGACTAAAAACAGCTCAAGATATGCCAAAAAGCTACTACGATAATCGTCATAGGCAACGAGACTTTGTTGTGGGGGACCCAAGTTCTACTGAAGGTCTTGCCACAAAAGGGGCATATCTGATTTAGTTGGCAATGGTAAGCTTTCTCCCAAATATATTTGACCATTCAAATTATTAAGAGAATAAGTCCTGTGGCTTATAGGTTGGCTCTAACGTCTCAGCTAGCGAGTGTTCATAGTGTGTTCCATTTGTCTATTCTAACGAATTATTGTCCAAGCCCATCTCATATTTGGGACATTAGTCAGTTGCAAGTTGGGCAGGAAGCGAATTATAATAATATGCTTATCCAGATAGTGGCTTGTAGGCTTCAAAAGTTGAGGAACAAAGTGATTTCACTAGTAAGAGTCAAGTGTCAATTCCATGATAATGACGAACAGATTTGGGAGCAAGAGGATCAAATGCATGAGATGTTTCCTGACTTATTTACCACATGAAGTAATAATTTTTCCAACCCTTTTCATTTTTCATTACTTCCTAAGGAGGATTGTAATGCATCATTTCTTGTTAGTAGTTTTTTACGTACAAGCAAGACAAACACCATTGATAGTTGCACTCAACATTTGCGCATACATGTCATTCAGGGTGTTACATCAAAAATACAAAACTCCCAAATGCTACAGTCTATATAAATAAGTTATAAATAACTAACCAAGCTTCATATCTCTTTACACATCCCATTATTTATTTGCATTTTGACATATATATGTTTAGTATAAATAGGAGTCAAATATATGTGTCAAATATGAATATATTAAATTAAGAAAATCAAATTATTAAATTAATAAAAACGTTGAAGGAATGAAATGATTTTAATTAAACTTAATCATACATAGTTCGTATGTTGATTAAGTGATCAAAGTTACTATTTAATAAAAAGCGATGAGGTAACTAATTATATAAAAAAAAATGGTAATTTATGTCTCCTAAAATAAAATGAAAACAAAATTAATTAATTAAATAAAAGAAGGAAGTGGTGTAGCATAATGATTGGAGAGCATTATACGTGTTATCATTTGATTGGTTTGTTAAAGTGTACATCTTAAACACAGCACTAGGCATTTTGGCCATGTGAGACCAACACTGGCTCATTCTTTCTCTCGTGCTCCGGAGAAAATGCCTTTAAACTGAAAATTCAAGCAAACTAAACTGAGTTTAACCCAAGAGGAAGAAGAGAAAAGGAAGGGGGAAGGAGACGAATTCAGTAACAACAAAAGCTCCCACTTGATCTCATGGAACCACAATTTGATCATGCTTAAATTTGAGTATGTTGTTCCTCTGTAAGATATCTTTAAACTAAACAATGGAGATCTTGATCCAAGGTTGTTGTTAAGATTTACACCCTCCCCTTTAGAGCTGTTTGAAGATACCGACAGATTTTTGCAGTCTTAATCTAAGTGTTGGATCCTCCAAACCCACCATTAGATTGAGCTCAAACTTGACCAAGTACTTAACCACTTGATGTTATAGTGTCTACCCATGGTGTAGCTGTTTGTGGCAACTTTAGATCAAGACCTTCACTCTTCAGTTTCAAGATATCTCAGAGAGGTTTAACATGCTCAAATTTGAACATGATCAAACAGTGGATCCAAGAGATCAAGCGAGAACTTTCACTACAACAAAATTTGTCTTCTTCCTCCTCCTTTTCTTCTTCCTCTTGTACACTGCCTTTTTAGTTTTGCTTTCTTTACTACAAAATTTGTCTCACTGTGTATCAGCCTTTTCCTTTCCCTAATCCTATGCTTGTGGAAGCCTAATAGACTCTTACACCTTTTGGAATCACAACATTTATCGGCCTTTAAGTTTATAGGTTAATTTCTTTGTGTTACTGCACCCAAAGATAACTTTTCCTGACGAACTCAACTTGCATGGGAATATGAATATTTCTTTCAAACAAAAATGATAATTTCTGTGAATGATATGTACTATTTTGAATATATTTTTGTGCAATCAATTGTAAATATTTTAGAGTTTCAAATAATATTCAATTGTATGGTATTTTCTTATGACTCCTCTCATGAAATTTTGAGTATTTTTTTAAAATAAATTAAAACATAATGGGTAAAAGAAAAAAGAACTGTACAAGACAAACAATGTCAGTGCCACCCCTATAGGATACAACATTACCTCGCTCCTAAAGCCAATCACCCACTCCATAACCTTGGATAAACCATTAACTACCCAAAAGGAAGCTAAGAGATGACAAGACTAAAACACTTTAGCAACTAAGAGGAACTCATCATGAAACATCCATTTCATCCAATCCTTCCATAAATACCACCCTCCCATGGTCCCTCCAAGGCAATTGAGTATTGTTCATAACGTAAAAAGTATTTATGTCTTCCTCGACTACCTCATAATCACTCACAACAGGGAAATGAAATTTCCATCTACTTAATGTAAGGACATTACCGACATATATGCCACACAAACAAGACTCTTGTCTACAAAGATAACACCAATAAGGAGATAATCGCAAAAATTGAGACTTTTCTTTTACAATATTCATCTTCCCATGAGAAATTATCCCTTACCTCAAAGATTTAACCTTGATGGCACTTGAACTTTACAAATTAAATTGTGATTAGGGAAGTAGGAACATGAGGCTCATCAAGAACGAATAAGTGGAAGGATTTAGTGGTGAAAAGCCCCAGGAGAGTCTCATGGCCAAGAAATACCATAATCCCTAAATAGTTGATATCCCTCAAACTACCCTAGTAAAAATATAACACCACCCTCTTCCCTGGGCAATAATGATCATTGTTAACCTGATTAAATTCTTTAAACACTAAATCATGCTTTCAAAAGAAAAAAAAAACAATTTCAAATATTGATCTCACTATTTTATGAAAATTAAATAAATGAGTTTTTTTAAATAAATTTATTTTGAATAGATGTAAAAGTAATTTTTGCAGAAGTATTTGATCCTATTCATATTAGATTTAAAACAGTGTTAAAATTTAAAACCATATAGAAAACAAAGATTTTGCATATCTAGTTTGCATTACAAAGATACAAGCAAAGATGTGTGAAGTAGTGTTACCTTATGATTTGGCTGACACTAGAACCTGCTATCTTCACTGTATCCATGCTCATAAGCTTGTCAAGTTAGATGTCTCTGTGCATCAAAACTCTGGTGATTCGAAGACAACAATAAAAATGCAACATTAAAAACTTGTTACGACAAATGTAAGAAATATATGCAATAAGCCACAAATGAATGATGTTGCACTAAAGAAATTTCAAGTACTCAACTCTATCTTAACAATACAACTCATCATCATCAAAGGAATAGAAAAGACTCTTCAACCACCTCTTACTAAAAGCTAATTTTAGAATAATTTGATATAGTAGGAACATTTGACAAATTCACACATGGTCCACTCAACATGTCTTCCAAGTGGGACTTAAGCATAAGCAGATGACATCATTAACTGTTGTGCCATACATCAAAACATTAAGGAGTTCAACAAACATAAGAAAAGGGTTCTATTGCTTTCAAAGAATAATATGCACATGGCATGAATGACAAGATAAAAAAAGGTTATAAGGCCAAGGCTAAAAATAAAGGGACCAATTAAAAATTGGTCTACTTGCTACCTCAATGCCTTCTTAATATTGGCATCATTTGGAGTAGCTTCTAGCAGTTTGTAGCTAATGTAAAAAATGACTATGAAGTATGTATGAAGAACCTCATGAAAGCTTAAAACATCTTTTGAAAAACACTTTAAATTCTTCACTTAAACACTTTTGTTGTCTCAAAACACTTTTAAAAAAACTTGTCAAAAAAGCCTTCATGAGGTTATTTTTTTCCGTACCCTTTAAATAATTCATAAATATGTAAACGCAATAATGTGAATATGGGTATTAAACAAAAATGTCCTGTACGGACAAGCTTCTTAAAAAAGTTGTTTTACCCATTATGAAAGCAAAGTTTGTAGTTGTCTAACGGATGTTGAACAGCTTCTGCTTAAAAATAAACCAAAAACAGTTGCAAAATATGGAGCATGACAAAAAGAAGAAAACTTCTAGTGCTTTCACAGTCCAGTTACAACTATATTAATCTCAACAAGACCAAAACTAAGTCCACATCCCAGTATCCTTTAACTATTATCACAATTGTTCATGTTCCTTATAGTACGTGTGAAAATAATTATTGTTTATTCTTCCATCTTTGTTGGCATCAAATTTGGAATCAAATTTGTTTCATAAAAATTTACTTCATACTTTATCATTCTCTTCCTAGAGTAAGAACAATTTTTTTGTGGATCAGCATGAGACATTTTCTTTAAGCATTGACCATTGGCATAGAAATCCAACTCCAATATTTCAGTCTACCAGGATCAATGATTAAACCATATCATGGTTATATGCCATGTTGATCAAGTTCTATTAGGCACTAAGTTAAGCAAAAGGTTCAAAATCTCTGCTAATGTCTCTGCAAATAAGTTGGTAAGTTTCCTATACAGGAATTTCTTGGCATTTCATTCTACTTTAAGTTCAAATCAAGAAAATATTGTAAAGAGATTTCTAATGGTTTTGCAAGTTACTGTGTGTAATATTGGTGTAGCTTCATTGCTATGCATGAAAATGGCATCACCGTTTAACTCCCATTTGAACAAAAGCTCCTCTGATAAGTGAATGGCCGCAACACAAGCAGCTTTTGTTGATTTCGCGGCATCCTTGAAAAACAAAGCAGCCACCGCAATCCATTTCAAGCATCTCTGACTATGCTTCCTATTTCAAGACACGGGGATCTTAGTCATGCTAGTCAACATGATATCAGGACAAGAAGAAAGACAGATTCCAGAACCTGGAGAATGCAAGAGCAGCCAAATTCCAGAATACTTAGATGTCAAAACATTTCCAAATTCCCACATCCAAGACAGTCCTCTGACGGAAAAGTCAATTACAGCACATAATTACCAGAAAAGATCTACCGCACCAATGATTATGAGTTGCTATAACACGAGAGGAACATATGCCTTTTTTCTTTTCCAACTCAATAAGGTAAGAGATGCTGTGACACGTTTATCAATCAAAACAACCACTAACTAGTAAACTTCACCGGATTATATGAAGTTCTTAGTACAAAATTGGATTTTTACAGTAAATATTAAAAGAAAAGTTAAGTTAAATTTACCCGGTTTGCCATAGAAGAAGAAAATAAGAATAATATGGGCATCAAGCCCAAATCATGATGACTAGCGTAATGGATGCCATTCACACAGAGGATCAAAAGCAACCAATGCTATCAGCGCCACTGCAGTTCAGCACTAACATCTGAACAACTCCAGTTTATACAGATCAAACTCAAAGCCCAGAACCTTCACCATTCCAAACAACGAGATTAAGACAAAACCATTGCCCTTTTTCTGAGTCCATAAAGCACTTACCTTTTTTTTTTTTTTTTGTAATTTGAAAGACGTTATCTATCTAATGAGGTAACCGAAAAGGAGAAAACGTGCTAACAGTTAATTGAACTTGGAAAGCTTATCAGTATTCTAAATGAAATAACACGACTATTAGTTAGAAAGAGGCAATTGCTCAACCAAAACAACCTGTATATATACAGTAAAGATGAAATAAAGCGAACACGGGACTTTTTTTTAAATAATATTAAAAAATAAATTATTTGTAAAATATTTAACTTCCAAAAGTTATTTTTCATATACCCAACTTTCAACATTAAGTTGCCACATATGTATCCACATGGCCTTTTTATGAGCTCGCATGCAGAAAGGCGTTTTTTGTAAAAATGCCTTCTAAAGGCAAAAATGCCTCCTATATTGCTTGATCTTTAACATGTAGTCATAGGCGTTACCCGAGTTTGTACAGGAGGCGTTTTTTGTAAAAACGCCTCCTGTACAAACTGTCCACAACTCCACTAGTGCTCAGTTTAAAGGCGTTGACGTTCAAAGAAAATGAGTTTGATTGATTGATTTAAATGATTTTGAAATGAATTTCAAACTCTTTGAATGTTTCTTCTAAGAATTTCATTTGATATGAAATGCCAAAATTTGTTTCAATTACATTGGGTTTCAAAATTAAGATATCAATCTATGAGAATGTTCCTAGCAATGAGGATACTCATGCAATGCCCAACTCACTTAACCTCAAGCTGGCACCACAAGATGCCAAGCTGCCAAAATTTTTCTCCTTCCCCTTGAATTGAAGCACATCTCCTGTGCTTGAAAACTAATAGACTATCCTCTTTTTAATGGCAGGGGCAAATATTTACCGGCAAGTTCATTGATCACAATGACCAAATGCAACCTTATTTGGGGAGGAGAGATAAGCTGCCACTGAAAAAAAAAATGATAATTGTGGAAAGAAGTGGAGCAATAGAAATGGTGAAAACACATTCTTTTAGTCAACAACAGAAAATAAGAATAGTGAGTAAAGTGAAGCTCCACTACTTGTGTAGATGCTAATGTTAGCAGATGAGAGAACTAGACAACTAAAACAACTACAACCATACGTATAGATGATAACGTGCACCATGAGCATCATATCAAGAAAGCAAAACCAATGTCCAATACGTTACGCACTGGCAAAGCGTTACAAGGACTAAGAACCAGGAAAATCAAGGCAAAATATTTAGGAAATCATTTCTTTAATCCAATGTCAACCAATAAGCTGTGTATAAATTTATGAAATTCTGGAGATTTTTTGATAGCCAATGACAGCCAAAAATCTAAACTTTGGTCCCATCAAGAAACTGTTCCAAATCTCAATTGTGCCTATAAATTTCAGAATTATATAAAAGTTGAACTACATCGAGGTTAATCTGTCCAATTTGATTACACCACAAGCATTCTAATCAAATTTATGTACTCTTTCAAGAGAGGAAAAAAAAATAATTGCCCGAGAAAAGTAGTAAGCTTGTTCCCTTTTTTAATAAAAGAAAAGAAAATGAAAGGTTATATTCTGTTCATTGAGAAGACAGTGCAACCAACACAGAAAAGAAATGAAGAAAAAGGGCATGCACTAAGATGGCGAGAGTTGTATAGACACATGCACACACAAAGTAAAAAGGGGAACTGAGGAAAGAAGAGAACAATAGAAAAAGGAAAGTTAAGAGATAAAAGAAATGTATCAATTAAATAAGGAAGCATTGGTTGTTGAATTTCAATCTAAAGTTTAAGGAGGAGATAGGTGACATTGATTTGCATAAAAGATGTAAAAAGGCTGCATATATTATCAAATCTTGAAATTTTGCATGGTGGCGGTTAAAAAACTACCTCATATAACATCTTCACGTGCTCTCGAAAGAGCTTTTCCATGTCAGATTGATCTAAATCTGGATTAGCAGCACGCCCTTGGGGATCCTTGTCCAATCTAGGCTTAGATTCAGTCCAGGATGCCTAAAAAACTCAAACACAAATCACATTAAAGGATTGAAATCATTAACCAGATAACAATCTATTTTAGGTTGGCATTCCAGCTACAAAGACCTTTTCCTCTTGTGAGAATATAATACAATGGCAAGCATCTTGTAAACCAGCTGAGACAATGTGAGAAACTACCTGAGGATCTTTGATTGTTTCCATGAGTAAAGCTTGATAAGAAGCAACAACCTCTTTCCTGCGGACTTCTAATCGCACTCTCTCTATTTCTTGTTCTTCTCTTTCTTTTCTCTTGCGCATTTCTCGCTCCCTTTCTCTTAATTTATCCTAATAAACATTGAGAAAACAATTTCACACGTAATGGCAACATTATAAACATGTGGAATCAAATTGAGTCTCATACCCTAAGCTTTTACAGTTTTAGAAAAACACTTAACTAATGTTGCCAATTATAAAGAATTCCACGCAATCAGTCAAACCCTAGATTAAGGAACCTGTAAAGTTCAATCAAAGAAAATCTTGCTCAAAGGAAAATATTAGAATAATAGACCCAAGGAGCTTATTGACAAGTAAGACTGAGCGCTTTGGCAACTGTGGTTGCAAGTAGGAAACTGGAGATTTCAATGCAAAACATAAAAGATACTGATGATAATAATAGTAGAGAGAGCAAAGATCCACTGGAAAGGGTCACGTTAAATTGCAGTGAGATCAACTTCCAATATTGTGCACCAAATTGAAGACCAGTATAGCTCTCTCTTTTCCAATTTGAAATTTGCACTTATCCAAGGATGGAATTGGAATCCTAGCGAGTAGTTGAGAGGTTGGCATAATCTTGTGAACACTTAATTTGCAAAGAGGAAAGTCCTCCATTTGGGACGCACTTATACACTCATGCAGATTTATATATATATCGTCTCATATCCCAAAAAATAAGAATGATTTAATAAGTAAAGTTGAGAAAAAAATAGGCAACCTATAAAAATTGTTAGAATAATGACATAGATGTTAAAACAACTACTGCATGGCATATGTATGTCTATAGTGAATACACATGTGCACAAATTTCTTATGAGACATTAATAAGAACTAATTTGTTTTGGACCACTGGAAAAATGTGCTCATCAATGCTAGGTTTCTGACATTGAAAAATGAGATCAAAAGTGAAATGCATCACGCCAATGAAGTGCACCCTTTGTAAATGGTTCCAAAAGAGAATTTTAGTTATTGTCATAACAAAGAACTATTTGAGTAATCATAGATTTAAGACGCACCTTTGCAATGAAATCATCACATTTGACATAACATTCAAAGTAGAAATTCCTTGCTGCAAGTTTGAAGATGTTTCACAAAATTCTTTTAGAATCGATACGTTTGAGGCAATATGCTACCCAATATTCACATGTTGTGGCAGTTGATCTGCATAATATAGTACTTTCAGACAAGATGTTCAATTGAGGAATAAAATAGAAGTTTGTAGCTCTCTCTTAAAGCCAAATCAAATAATGACCACACATCCTTACATCCAGCCAATGAAAACCAATGAAAATTTTGCTGCTGCTGAAAATTCTGGTGCAAAAATCAAAATAAATGTGGCCAATAAACAACTACAATACACCAAAAAACTCCAAAACTTTACAATAAATTCGTAAATAACAATCCAAATAAACAACTCCAAAACACCAAGAAAAACTTCAAAACGCAAACAGTCAACAATACATAACCATTTACAATAAAAAACTACAGAACACCAAAAAATATTGTCATTTTGTCCCACAAGGTGGCCAATGGCATCTTTTGTTTCTTCTTAGATGTCGTCTTGTATATTATTGCAATGGTTGTTCGTTAGGAGGCTCGACAGGAGGTTGGGGATGAGGTTGAACTTCATCTTCAGACACTTGTGCATTAGCTTCATCATGGAATGTACCACCGGATGGGAACATACTCACACCAAATAAGAATCTCGCATCTTGTGACGTTGAAGCTTGTATATTAGAGTATGCCTCAAATGGAGCACTGTGAGTCGTTGGAGTACGATTATATGGGGATGGCGTATGCTCTCTGCCTTATCTTCGTACCATGTACTCTAACTCATTTACGTCAAATATATTCTTAATTTTTTAATATATATATATATATATATATATATATATATATATATATATATATATATATATACATATTTAAAAAAGCCCAAACCACATAGAGCGGCGTTCTATAATATCTAAGTTTTATTTTATTGAGTGAGTTTTCCTTTTCAATCCTTTTTTTCTCTCCAACATCAACATTTTTATAGCTTTGTATTCATAATAAATACAATTGTAGCACACAATTAGTCTATAATATTAAATCAAGTTGGTGACATTAGGGCGAGAATTGACTAAGCAAGAGAATATCTTCCAATTAGATATCTTGGAATCATATAGTGAAGAAAACTAATTTATGTTAAAGAAATACAAACAAACAATTGATAATTTGTATTGATTCAATTTAAGAAAAAATAATAACAATATAGTATTATATTTAGAACCAATCATAATTGCTTTGCACTATAATATTATATTTGAAGGAAGCCCGAGCTCAGCATAATTAAAAGCAATGGAACAAAAATCTTCTATACTAAATTGAATAAAATTAAAAATATTAATTATAATAAATAAAATAGAAGTTGTGAGAACCTTTTTCTTTTCACTCAATTATATTAATTATATAAATTATATATATATATTGGTTATTGGGAAAAGGAGGAAAAAAAAAAAAGAAATGGGTGTGTCTTAATTGAGCAAGTTAATGTGCACATCATAGTTACACAGACCTTCGAAGATTTAGGCTAGTATATTTTTTAAAAAAATTGAAATATTAACAATTTAATTCGTCAAAATTTTGTAAAATAATTTTTAACTTGTTTACTTAGAAAACAAGTTGCTTTAAAATAATAATAAAAAAATTAGTCTTGCAAGTTTATAATAAAAAATAACTGTTTTAATTATTTAAAAAATCAAAAAAATCTTCTCAACACCCTTTCTGTTTGACACTTGCATTGAAGCAAAGGACATGTACAAAATATTTTAGTTTCAATACAATAAATAATAGATATATGCATGTATGCATACATAAACAAACACGCTTGAGACGGCTTTCAAAATCAAGTCAAATAAATACTACCAACCGATATGCATCAGTTCCAAGCACAAAAGTATATCACACATGCATGCTACTTCACTGGATGCCAAAGTCCTTGTGCTTGGAACTACTGAACACTTGAGTTTGAGAAATTAGAAGCAGAATGGTTGGTGATAACCCTTGCCTCATGAAGAAACCAAACTTGCATGTAAAATTAAAGAGCAATATCTAACAAGAACAGGAAGCATTTCAAGTACCTTTAATTGAAGAACATGCTAATAATTTAGACCCTATTCTACAGTAAAAGTTTTGGGAAGTCCTGAGACCATAACATGTTGAAAGTCTAGACCATATTTGGTTGGGTGCTTGAGAAAAGGTTTCCCATTTTTCATGGCTTGCCAAAATCATTACGATAGAAAACTTGGTAAACAACACTTTTATTGTTTTCCCATTTTTATTTTTAATCATTCTAACTTGCTCCCATTGAATCAAAGGTCAAAAACAGAAAAAGGTCGGTCATTAACAGCTATTGATGAATGACTCCTCAAGAACTGACAAGATGTTTATACTTACAAACCCGTCCAATCTCAAATTGCATGGAAGGCACAAGGAACAACATTTTCCATAAACCCTAAAACCTACCCAAATGTCCTTGCCTCCACTGCACATTTAGGTTTAATGTAATCTAGTTGCTGGACCAAACCAAAGACTATGGTGGCAATGAAATGCATAAATAAAAAATTCAACAACCAATTTCCACAAGGACATTAATGAATAAGTGATGACTGAGGATAAGAAGTAAAACAACATGGCAACAACCAAACTCAAAAGCCACTGCTGGAATGAGCATGACGTAATCTTCCACTGTAGAAATTTTTATCCGTAGACCGACGACGAGCACTTCACAGCGAGGCAGCTAGGGCAACGGCGAGCAAGAGCAGTGACGATGATAGGGCGACGGATGATGGCAGCTACGACGACGGACGACAACAACATCTAAGACAAAATTATGGATGAAGGCGTCTTTGATGGAAGGCATTTTCTGCGTGGTTTGAGCACCAAGGTGCATTATAAATGACCAAGAAGAGGCCTTTTTTTTTGTAAAAACGCCTCCACTTAACCAAAGGGAGGTATTTTTACAAAAAACACCTCCTATGAAAACTTCGATAAAACGCCTCCATAGGGGCCTCCACTCTGGAGGCATTTTTCCTAAAAACGCCTTCAGGGGCCTCCTACATGGTCGATAAAACTGCCATGTAGACATGAATGTGGACACAAGTGGCATAATACTATTGAAAGTTGGGTATTTCTTGTATAATTTTAGTGGGTTTGGTATTTTAAAAATAATTTATTTTTTATATTATTTAAAAAATTCGCAAACACCCTCGAATGCAAACTTGAATCGTCCAAATCCAAGATGTGAAGTAATCGCTAAGATCTGAAAGAAAAAAGGTGGATTCAACTAAGAAAGTTACAAAGTAATTTTCGAGTACCTGTCGATTGCGAATAGAGATTTTCTCAAATACAAAATCGTAGAAGCAAATTGAAACATCCGAATTTTGCATACACGTTTTTTCTACCCGTTCGAGAGTACTTCACAATTAAAAACTTTTTTTAGAGTAATTTTGTAAAAAAAAATTGTCCCCATTAGGTTGTTTGAAATACCTGAAAAGATCCCAAACGTGTTTGGTAAGGAATTTCGAAAATAATTTTCCACCTTTTATTTTTAAGAAATAATTTTGTTTTATTTTTTTAACAAATAAAAATTTATTTAAGTTTTCTCTATTTTATGCAGTATACTTGAAAATTAATAAAAAATATTTTATTCACAATTTCTTTTCCATTTTCTGAGAGAGACTTGCTTCACAAATTTTAAAGACGGATTTGGAAACTATTCTGAAAAACAACCCAATTAGAAAAGGATTTTTTTATGAAAAATTTAGTTGCTTCACAAGTAAAAGATTGTATTTATTGTCAAGGAAATATTTTATTTAATCTCTATACCAAAATGGGCTTATTCGTCTTATTCACATTTATTCAATTATAATTACACATGAAATTTAAGCCTGCTTTTATTTTTTGATTGCAATATTTAAAGAGTTTTACTTTTAAATATAAATATGAATGGGGCTAAATTCAGCCCATTAGTAGCTATTTTTACCTCGCTTTTTTATTTCAATTATATTCTTGTATGAAATAACTTTTATACCCTTTATTATAATATCATTTATCTGCCAAATCATTTCATTGACCCCACCCTACCCATTTTAATTGATCCCACCACCAAAAAATCATCTTCGATGAGGCTTCGACACTATTCCAATGAGACTTCGATCACTAAACTAACAATACAAAGTTTACATTTTAATATAGCTTGTAAGTTTCAAATAGAGAATAAATACAAAACTTACATTCAATTTTCATTTTTAGGTCAACGTATTCATTAAGATCCATTTTTTGGTTTAATTTTTTAAGAAATGGCACAATAAACTGATTCTACAAGTAATATAGAGAACAATAACGTAATTTTCTATGACATTCTGATGATATTTTCATGTTTATTTGAAAAGAAATCGGTCATTGTCTTATTCCTGCATAGCCAAGACTCACTACATGACTCTTAGTCAGACGTTACTGAGTCGCATGTGGAGAGTCTCGGTCAATGGCGACCGAGAACACAACATGCTCACACACGATCAAGCCTATAGGTGTTACTTTTAATTCATTCATTTTTTTTTGACTAATTAATATTTATTTCAATAATTTTAGTTGAAGAAAAATGCACTTATATAATTGTTGATTATACTAAGCAATTTACACCGAGCAGACCATTTAATACAAGGGAGAAAATAATTCCATGGGCATAAAGTATGAGAAAGATGAATTGCTTTGTTATTACTATAAAGAACTCAGATGCTGGAGGAAATGGTCGACGAGCAAGAATAAATCTTGTATGTGAAATGTATGGTTCATACAAGAAAGGCGCTAAAAAACCAAAAGTTGATATTAAAAAAAGAGAAAAGGTAGATCCAAAACAAGATCTAAGAAGTGTAGTTGCCATTTTTTATTAAATGAAAAGAATTCGAGCAACATAATGTGGACTTTAACAATCACATGTGGTACGCACAATCATGAGTCAGCAAAATACCTTGAAGATCACTCATATACTGGTAGGCTAGACACCAATGAGATTGATGTGATGTTACAAATGACAAGGGGCAACGCATGTCCAAGAGAGACACTAGTGATATTGAAGGAAAAAAACTCCATGAATGCATCCATCTTAAGGACTATTAACAATGTAAGACAAAAACAGATTAATAGAAGTGGAGATAGGTTGCAAATGCAACAACTTTTATACTGGTTAGATGAAGCATAATACACCAAGTGGCACAAGTGTGAAAGTGAAAGTAACATGGTCAAGGACATTTTTTAGGCTCATCCTTGTTCAATTAAGTTGTTCAAGTGTTTTTCTGAAATTTTGTTAATTGATTGTACCCATAAGACAAATAGATAGAAATACCCAGTTTTATAGATTGTTGGCTAACATTTACGAATATGACATTTTCAATTACATTTGGGCACATGTCAGCTGAAAAAGAGGATAATTTCAGTTGGTCACTAAAGAGATTAAAAGAGTTTATGGATGGATCTCTTAGCCCAAATGTGATTATTACTAATAGAAATCTGGCCCTAATGAATGCAATTGCCCAGGTATTTTTCCATTCTACTAATTTTCTATGTACATAGTACATCAACAAAAACGTATTGGCTAACACAAAAGAAATATTTCAACATGATGTTGATTTCAAAGAATTCCTTTGTAAGTGGAATACCTTGGTAAACATTTCAACAAAGAATCAGTACTATCAAAAGCTTCAAATTATAGAGGCCAAGTATAGTGCAGTTGAGAATGTATTTTTATATTTGAAAAATACTTGGTTGAACCAATTTAGAGAGAGGTATGTTAGGGCTTGGACTAGTAACATGATGCACTTTGGGAATACGACAACAAATAGGGTAGAGATTACACATGTCAAATTAAAGAGGTACCTTGAGTCTTCTCAAGAAAATTTTGTCACGTTATGGGCTACAATCAATCCAATGCTCGAGCTACAACACATAGAGATCAAATCATTATTTGAAAAAAGTTCAAGTATTTTTATACATCAATATCAAGTTCCTATTTTCACATTATTGCATGGTTTTATCTCTAGATTTGCATTGGAGAAGATTTGGCTAGAGTTGCAGAGTTGCAACGTGTACAAAGTGTAGGTGTTGATCAAGATTTTTGTGGTTGTGTGTCACATACAACACATGAAATTCCTTGTGCTCATGAGCTTGCTAGGTATCAACTCGCTCAATTGTCGATCCCATTACACATGTTCATGTCTATTGGCAAAGGCTTAGCTTTGATAATCCCATAAGTTCGCGAGACTTTAATTATAGAATGTTATTAGAAAAAGTTGCAGATAAGATAAAGAACAGTGATGAAAATGGGAGAACAAAGATAATGCAACAACTTTTAAAGATTGTCTTTCTATTAATGTCCTCTATTGTTGCTCCTCCAAATAAAATTAAAACAAAGTGAATACTAAAAAAAGTTGACATTTCCACAAAGCAAAAACCCTCTCAATTTGAGCATGTTCTATCTATTAGCTCGAACTCTTCTTCTGGTTCTTTAATAAAATCCTCTTCTAGAAAGTATTGAAGAAAAAAGTTCACAAGACTCGATCAAGGATGACATTGACTTATTTTGGAGCATATGTTGGGTGACATGAACACATTATTCATGTGGTTGATATTGAGTCCGATGGTAATTGTGGGTATTGTGTTGTTGCTACCAGTTTAGGTCTTAGGGAAGATGGTTGGCAACAAGTGAGGGTAGATATGATAAGCAAGCTATACTGGTTTGAAGCCTAATACATCAATTTTCCTTGTTATACTAGGGTGTAACAAATGAAGAAGTCATTCGACTGTGCCTAATCACTAGCACTGCTAGATAAATGGATGACATTATCGAACATGAGTTTATTAGTATCTATTACTTTCAATGTGGTGTTAGTTCAGTTATTGAGTGATCAATGCATAACATTCCTCCCACTGAGAAATGAAGGCTTGCCTCTTCAATTACAAAAGATGATTGGGATAGGTTATGTTTATTGTAACACCCCAGTTCTCATCCTTTTACTTCTGTCACAGTCATGCATGGAAAAATGCCCCCGTTCTACATTTATTACTATACAAATGTCACCCACTGAGAATCGAGATGTTACTATTCTCACATTCAAATCATATTAAACACATTTTGGACACACCAGATCTCATCTAAATCACTAGTCAGTTTCTTGGACTTACCAAGAAATAACCCATGAAAATATATAGAGATAATCAAATACATTAGTCATTAACTTCGACGTTTAAAGTTTAATAAAATGTGAAACAAAGTTTCCAACTAAAATCTCTAAAGTATAACTTATGTGGCCAAAAGCCAAACTATAAAGAGAGTCAACATTGAAAATTAATCTGGAGGGTAATACTACCCAGTCTAAACCAAGTAACCATCTATTAGTCTATACTAACTACCCAAATGAAAATATCATAAACACCCTTTACAATGAGGTTAGCAAAACTCGCTAGTAAAAAGTCCTGGAGATATTGGTCAGCAAGCACCACCTCAAAAGTCATCTGAAATAAAAAGGTGGGATGAGCTCGAGAGCCCAATGGATCATACACAGTATATCAATAACAATCTTTAAATCAAATACAGAAAATGCGACCATTTATCATACGTTAAGTGTTTCAAACATCATGTTATTAATAGTTGTTAATTTGACCGAAAGGCCTAAACCTAATGTTCTCTAATCATAATCATATCAACTGAAAGAGGGTAAGTGTAATATATGTCAAATTCTAATGGGACATGGAAACGCGCCCATTACCCAACCTGAGAACGAGAGACACACCCATCGCTCTTTCTATAATGAATCGTAATTATTATGATTCATAAATTAATTTAATTAAAGGTAAATGTGTATAAATACATATATTTGTACAGACTACTCGTGTACATACGTGTTAATTACACACGAGTATTAATAATACAAGTTACGCGTATAAATTAGTTAAACTAAATTATTTGTAAATGTAATTTATAACGAGGTTTAGAAAATAAAATAAATTTGGGTAATTTAATGATAATAATAATAATAATTTAGCTAAAGTATATATAATGAAAAAAAAATATATATATATATATATATATATATATATATTAAATGGGGGTTAGATACATGTTTACATAGTTAAAATTTTATTAATGTATATGGGTGATATGATTTTGAGCAAACAAATAAGATATAATATAAAGGTAAATATGATGTAGTTGGTTATTAAGATAGAAAAATTATAAGATAAGGTGGTGGTTAAGATAAAGAATGGAATGAAATGATATGGTGGTAGGAGGTTTAGTTAGTTAAGTTGAGACATTAAATTTAATTGGTTGAGCAATAAAGGGAATTGAAGGGAATGGTTTGTATTTGCATATGGTGGGACAGTTGGCATACACAAAAGTAAAGATTTGAAATTTGAGTAATTAATGTAGGTGGTGGTGTATTTGAATAAATTATTCAATAGTTAAGTGGTGGTAAATTTGAGTAATTAATGTAGGTGGAGGTGGTGAATTTGGGCCACACAATCTTCAATAGCTACGTTTGGCACGTTTTGGTTTGGGGGAAAAAACAAAATGAATAAAACAAACAATGAAAAGAGGATATGGATGGATGGATGGTATACATGGTGGTCATACATTAATTAACACATGAGGTGGCGGTAGATAACTCGATTATCCCTCTCCTTCTCGTTTTTTATATCCAGAATAGAAAAATAAAAAGAAACCAAACCACATAATGAAACAGAACGAAGAAAGAAAAGGGAAAAAGAAGGGAAAGCTCAATTTTTCACCGGATTTGACGCATAGGTAAGTGATTTCTCTGATTCTAGTTACTAAAATGTTAATTAAGCATTGTACTACAATCTTATAGGTACAATTTTTACTGTGGATAGTGTTTTATACATGTTCCTAAAAATTATGTATTTTTTCACAGTGAGTAAAACTTAGTAAAAGTTATACTAAAATACTCCTAGTGATAAGTAGATCCCAAATATACAGTTAGTTTTTATTTGTTTATCCAATATATCCTAAAATAAATATCCAAAGTTTTATAACCTTTGGATGAGTTTTTGATGGTGTTAAACCCCAATAAAACCTTGATTGAAACCCATTGGAATGTAAAGAATGAAAGTACATACCCATTGACACCAAATTTATGAATTTTGGATATCAAATGAAATTTTGGTGAGCGATTGACCAATAGGGGTGTTTATTGAAAATGAAAATTTTAATAAAAATACAATTAGAAAGCTTATTTTTTGATACTTTCTGCTATATAATTATTTATATAAGCGAAAAAGTAATATTAAAGATTATTAAGCATATTCGAGTTAATGCGCACCAATAGGTGGGGTTAAATGAATATCTTGGGTCAAATAGGAGCAGTAAATACTTGAAAAATGATTTATAAAATAAATTCAAATGAGTTGAATTTGATTTGATGCATGTAAAATGATTTGTGATGACAGGATTTGATTGGTGTTGTGGAACTAGATTGTTATTGGATATTAGGAACTGGTTGGACAGTAATTTGTGAGTAATCTTTACTTGTGATATTATATTTGACATTGGCATTAAACTAAACTGTTGCTTTTTATTAAATAGAATGATGTATATTGCATTTCATACATATTTGAATTCCATGAAATGATTTTGATGCGTTGTAGCATGTCAATTACGTACCTAAGTAAGTTATTGACATGACAACATTTCTATTGGTCATAGTCTCTAAGAATAGACTCACAAGATTGACCATTATGGTAATCTTGCTTGGTGCATTCCTGGCATGAGATGAATAAGATAAAAATGAGTATATAATTGGATAACTAGAGGTCCGGTGCACTCCTTATTTTGGCGGTGAGGAGCAGATTCGCTTTGTTATCTAGAAGGAGGGAGATGACTTATGTTTTAAAAGAGTGCATGTTATTGGAATCAAATGCATGTTCACACATTACATTACGCATCTATGCTATGTTTATTTCATTTCGCAAGTGATGTAAATTTGTTTTTTACTTCGCATGTTTTTATACATATGATGGTTATATAATACCATAAGTTAGATTATTCACTGAGCTTATTGTTTGCTCACTCCACTCTCAATCATTTTCTCTAGGTTCTGACAAGAAAGGTAAAGGAAAGATGATGTGAAATGGTTACTGGGTTTTTTTCGAAGTTAATAGTATGTGAGAAGTGTAAACATTAGTTAGATTATTATTGTGGGAAATGGATATAAATGTGTTATCATCTGAATGTATTATCAGAACAAATGATGGATTTTGTGGAGGTATGGTTGTCTGGATGAAGAAAAATATGCGGTTTTTTGTATATTGATTATGATTATCAGGTGTTTTGAAATTTGTGATATGTTATATTTTTAGAGGAGACTCTGTCAAAATTTTTAGGAAAATTGGGTGATTTGGTTCGGAAGGCTTACAGGGTTTTCGGACATGTCAGAGTTTTGACATGTTTTAGAATTCTGTGCCGGTCGTGACGTCACCTGCGAAGGGGTCGCGATACTTTCTCTAAGAACTAGGATCACACCTATAGTTCTATCATCGAAAACCAGGAACAAACCCATCAGTCCTTATCACGAAAACACCCACAGTGATCTCTTATGGACCACTGCGAGGGTACATGGTTTAATTCTCAATTTATCTTTGCTTGAAATCAACAAACATCTCATGACAAACATAGTCATCATTTTATCATGTATAACGCATCATTGTACAATAACTAAATCATGTTGATCATCTCAAGAAAATATAAATAAAACAATAATCCTCTCATAGTATCTAGAATATGGTCATGCATATCTCATGTTATATGAGCATGTAATCATCACGCATAAATAAAAACGATCATGTTATTCAACATTCATGTAAATCATATGAAATCATAACATCATGTCATTATTCAAGTGCACCCTAGCATGCTCCTAGGCATTCAAAACAATGCCAACACACATGTTTAGTATTAAAATTCAAATAATACTAAGCAGCAACGTAATCATTTCCACCTATCCAATAACTTCCCTTGGGCCATTGTTTGTAGTTGTGTTAGCCTTGGATCTTCAACCTTTAAGATTTAACATAAATATTATTCGAGTTTCAAGCATTATTAATGTGTTCAAATTATTATGTAATGATTTCTTAGTCATGGTGTATATGTGAGGGCAAAAAGAAGAAGCCGATGCATTATTACAGTAGCCACGCTACTGTGAAAAACGAATATGGTCTCGACGTGTTACCACGGAAACTAGTGTACCCTAATTGTACTACCGTGATAGTTTGTGTTCTGGGTACGTGAATAGTGCACTACTGCGGTATGCTACCGCGATAGTCACGTGATTTCCAAAATTCACGATCTGTTTGTGTGTTTTTCGTTCCCTTTCATGTGTGGCACTTTGGTGCATTAAACTTAAAACTCAAAAACATGTATTTCAATGGACATAAGAGTTTTTATACCTTGACAGTATTCATTCCTCCTTGGTTTGCCACCAAAGAATGTTTAGGATGGTTTCAAGAAATTTGTTTCAGTGAATGAGCCATCATGATTTGAGAAAACATGAAATAGTAATGAAGACATGTGTTATGCGACTTTTCTTCATTGTTTGCTTGAAAGACTGTTAAGAGAAGTTGGAATGGTTGGAATCTAACTTAGAATGAGTGCGAAGGAATGAAAGTGTCGACTGAGAATGGTGGGGTTTGATTCAAGGGGGAAGGCATGACTGTAGGATGAAACCATGAGTTTTAGGGTTTCTGTACACTATTCCACTTATATATGCATGTATTTTATGCATTATCGTGGTAGTGAGATAGCATTATCGCGGTAACTGCAATTGCAGCTAATTTGTTGGTTTTAATTTACATTACCACGGTAATCCCAATCATTATCACTGTAATTAAAGTCTTTTGCGTTATTTTCATATTTCTCACGTTTATCTGAATATACATATATTTGATATTTATTCTAGGTTTATTAACACTTGTATTATGCGATTATGAAGAATTTATAAGTTTTATTCATTTATTCAAATTATTTTATATTTATTAAGTCTAAAATTTTGTAAATGGTCTTTTAACTTTTGGGATATTACATTTATGGTGGCCACTTTATCAGAGTAATCATCTTTTATCTTATTTTAATCATAAATTTTTTTAATGATTACATGTAAACTGATGTTTATCATTTTATATAGGTTTTGTTGAAGCCAAATTCTCCTATTCCACTAATTTTGTAAGAGTGGCATTGTAACACCCTGCCTTCCATGCTCGGGCCCACGTCATCCTACGATATATCTTTCTAGGAGATCTTTGGGCCGCCCGAGAGGCGGGCCCACGATACCTTATCCTTTTTTTCTTTCTAAATCTCACATCCTTAAGATATCTTGTGCACATTGATCTATGTATAAATAATTCATAAAACATTATGGCGCCAAAGAATAGAATGAATCCTTTATTATTTAATGAAAATAAAATTTAAGAATAGTAATTCAACCTTCATTACAAGGAAGTAAATAAATAAATCTGGGCCTACATGCCCCACAATGAAATTAAATAAAAATTCCTACATATTAAAAACTCTCATGCAGCCTTGATAATTAAACTCTTGAAATATTAAAAATAAAGGGTGAACTATAAAACCCAATAAATCATCCCAAATATTTAATTCATTATTTTGACAAAATTAAACATGCATAACAAGCACTTACAAGGAATTAAGTGATTCAACCAATTTATTATTTCTGTTGTCATTAAAGACCGAAAGGATACTCCCCAGCATTTTCAATCCCTAGGGAAAGAGCTACTATACTGAACTCAGACCCACAGGGTTAAGATAAGATTAACTTCGAACCCTCTTGTACACCCCGTAACTTTGCGGTCGTGCCACGTCGTAAGCGAACAATAATAAATGAATTAATCGCTCGCTCGCGCGAAGGTGCGAGTGATGCAAAAAAGAAACCTATTGTTTGACCGAAAAATAATAATACTAATAATAGTATGATAAAACGAAAATTTATGTTTTATAGATAGGAGTAAATAAATATTAAATTAGAAAAATAACTCAATAATAATTATTAAAATTAATACTATAAATGATTTCGCTAAAATTTTAGGAGTAGAATAAGACTAAAGATTCGTCAAATAGAAGTCTTATTTTGTTTGTAATTATTCTGGAAATAATTTAACTATAATAAAAAAGAATTAGAAACTATAGAACACTTAAATTGTTACGGACACAAAAGATTCTCGAAAATGTGTCTAATTCCTCGTGAACATTAATAATAAGAAAAATGATAGAAATATTAATCGAGAAATCATACGTCATAATTATTTTGCAGATAGAGAGCTCTAGGATGATCGTAGCGACAAAGAAGTAGGAAATCGCCAAGAATTCAGGTGGGCGTGATTTTCTCTCTCTCATGTATTATGCGGATTTAAAATTCAAGACATTTGTTTGAATAGGTTCTAGGTTGTTAACTTTCTAAAAAAAAGATTTATTTGAATGGTTGGTATTGTTGAATGATGCGTGATGGTTGGTCTCTAAATCTTACCATGCTTGTATGTGAAATAGTGCTTTTAGATTTTATCGTTTGATTAATTATCGTACTCTGTTAATGTCTAGCATTAATACATCTGTTTTGCCATGTTATGCATGATGCTTTTGTGTGATTGATTAGTCTGTATTAAACTAAAAGAAGACGAAGGTTTATTAAAAATCCACGTACCGGTGCGATGGACGAGCCGCAAGGCGGATCGTAGGTATTCCCATCCTGAGCTGACTATGACAGCTAGAAGTCTTTGGGAGACAATACGACGTCATGACAATTACTCTCTCTCTTGGACTGTGATACTGAAATATGATTGATTCTGGATGGTACCACCTAAGGCCTCTATGATTACGATTAGATTAGATCACAGGGAATACCGAGAAGCATCTCAACCCTCTTCCGGTCTTAACTATAACCTAAAACAAATAAATGTGTGAAACGCCTAATGTTTGAAAGTGTTTGTAATGTTTTGGATTGGGTCTGTATAATGCCTGTAATGTGTAGGAATGATCCACTGGGTTTTCGAGCTCACCCATTATATTTTTCAGGTACACTTGGACATAGGATTTATGGACCACGTCAGAAGACCCGCACTTTGTTTTGGACACCTCATGGGGAGGTCGTCGAGGATAGGTGATTTGGAAGTCTTGCTTTAGATATTTCACTGGATTATTGTAACATGTGTTAATAGTGTTTCTAAAATAAATGAGATAATGTGAATACTGTTTCAAATACTATTAGTTTAACTTCTCAACTGCTATGATTGCTACCTCAATCGCTGGTTATGTTCATTGCAAAATGTTTGTGATAAAAAAGCTCATTGCATCATGTGAGGATAGCTTATTGATAGTTGTGTATATGTGCAATAGAATAGAGCATGTTTCTGTTATAACAGAGGATAATTTCTACTAGAATAGAGGATAAGAGCTTGAGAACATGTTTCTATTATAAGGGAGGATAGTTTCTGTTATAATAGAGGATAAGAACTTGATGTGTAGTAGTCTATCTGCTGGATAACTACATTTGTTATCTGTTATAAGTTCGTTAGCATTATCTTGTGATGTTCTTGTATCAGTACATGTATAAATAAAGAACAGACTCAAGAAATAGATTTGAGCTGAAATTTTCAAATTCCCATATGCAATGCCATGGCTGAATCCTCCAATTCTTTGTTACAAAACTCAGCTCAGATGATCAATGCAAAAGGTTCTAGATCATCAACTCTTGTAGGATCATTGAGTCAGCCAATGTCTGTCAAGTTAAATAGAAACAACTATCTTCTCTAGAAATTGATGGTCTTACCAGTGATTCAAGGACACAAATTGGAAGGATTCATCTTTAGAACAAAACCCTGTCCATCTTCAACAATCATCACAACAAACAGATCGAGTGATGAGTTTCGAAAAAATCCAGATTATGAATCTTGGATGATTCATGATCAATTACTTCCAAGATGGATTTTAATTCTCTAACTAAATTTGTAGCAACACAGATCATTAGAGTCACAACTTCACAGGAGGCTTGGAGAGCGATTGAAGGTCTTTGCGGTAAAGCACGAGTTCAAATTTGCAGAACTGGACTTCAAACCACCAGAAAAGATTCAATGAGCAGGATGCAGTACTTATAAAATATGAAAGAATTTGTGGATAATCTTGTTGTTGCTGAAAGTTCTGCTTCTAGTGCAGATTTTGTATCCTGTAGACTAGCAGGACTTGGTGCAGAATATCTCCTTGTTACTACTCTATTGCAAGATAATGAACATCAGTCTTGGCATGAGATTCAATCATCATTACTTAGTTTTGATGCTCATCTTGAACAATTGCAGAATCTAAGCAACTTATCTTTCTTTGCAAATGCCTCAACAAATGTTGCAACAAGATCTGTGAAATTGCTAGAGTCACTAGATAGAACTGATTTCAATTGTGCAGCAACACACAGAACACAAAAACAACAAGCAGTCAGACACACGATGTGATTATGCAATTCGGCATCAACATCCTACATCTGCAGGGCTTCGCCCAGTTCAAGAATCCACTATAGTTTTGTAAGATACACCAACACACAGTGAGCACTTCAGCCCACAGGAGTACACTTCAAAACACTGGACTCTCAAGAAGACAATAATTAGTCTTTACCTAAAATCTTTCAGCCACCTCCTACAGACACTGTTGTATGTGCTGAACAACTTAGTAAAGAATACTGCAACTTCACTTGATCACTCTCTTACAATAAACTGAAAAACAATAAGGTTCTTAATGAATAACAAACAATGATAGTCTTTGAGCAATGTTAAAGTGATAATCAAGGCTTCAGAACCGATCAGAATAAATAGATTGCAGGACAGAGCTTTCCTTCAACGAAACAAAATTTGGAAAATCTTATTGGGCAAACTGTTTGATTCACTGTTGCATCTTTTATCAACACAGTCTTGCTGGATTTCTAGAAAACTTCCCAGAACAGCAATGATCCTTGATACCATACCATAATATGTATTCTCCTTCTAATTTGAGCAGATTGTAACCATTTTAATCAATATTGTTGACCTGTTTGATTAAGCGGAATATTACAAACTTACTAAACTTCAATCATTGCAATTGCAAGAATGTTATTGATTTGAGAAACACAAAAAGTAACAGAACATTAAAGATGGTAATTTGCCTTTTGAAGAAACACAAGCATTCCAAAAACCCGATGCAGCAAAGTGAATGTTTTTGAAAACAGATCATGGCATACGATTCTTTAACAACAATACCGTTATCTTTTCCATAAGAGAAATGTCAATTATTCTTTAAAAAACAGACCATTATTTTGTTTTAAGATAGATTCATTAACCATTTAAGTGAGCTGGCTTCACGGATTTGATTTCCAAAATAAGAATGATAATCATTAAAAAGTTACTTCTTTCACAGATAAAAATAGCAAAGAAAAATGGTAGAGAATCTTGACAGCCAGTTGTACCAAGATCTGAAAACTAAACATTTTGTTAAAGTCAATGATCCTAGATTTGCATCAAACATGGCCAATTACACCCAAATCCTAACAATCTCCCCCTTTGGCATTGTCTGGTGCAAAATCTTCATGGGCAAAGTAGCAGGTCAGATAAAACAAAAATTAGATAGAGATATACGTTGGGAAAATATAAAGAAACACATTTCTCATTAAGAAATGATATCAACCAGCAGATTGTCACAACAGTAGAAAATAGCAAACAAAAAACAAAGAACAAACAAAAAAATATGTCATTCATATACTGTAATACTACTACTATACTACTACAACTGCTACTACTGCTACTACTACTACTACTACACTCAGTCTCCCCTTTTTTCCCAACCAATGCAAAGTTAATCGTCCTCTTCGAGTTGATGCAGGTTGGAGTAAATGTGGTGTTGTTCAGCGGTGATAAACACAAGATGAGCCTTCAAGTAGCCAATGTAACTCTGCCGATCCTGTCATAGAGGCAGGAGCATTAGCTGAAGTGGTTGTGTAAGTACTAGTGGGCCACTCCCCCTCAATGTCAAACGTGTGGGACCCCTCGAAAGTCTTCTGCAAAATACAAAGCTCCCCCTGAAATGGTGTTCGGTCAGTGGGAGGAATTTGAACTAGGTATTTGGAGGACAAATACATTGTGATAGTGTAGGGTAAGGACAATTTGTTGTAGCTTGATGATGGTTTAGCGTTTTTATGATGGAATTAAACATGATTTGACCCATGTTCATTGGTAACCCGTGCTAATAGCATAGATAAGGAGTGTTCAATCATGAAAGACAATGGATCCATGAGTGGATGGCATCTAGACAGAGGTGGACAAACGTGATAGGAGAAAGTGCTTGGCTGTCAGGAAGGAGACCTTGATTCCTTCAGCACTGAGCCAGGTTGATTTAGGATTTTTAGTCAACACTTTGGCCACATCATCCATGTCCACATCCAGGGCTAATGGATGAAGAGGATAATATTCAAATTTAGGGAAACCAAATAAATTGTTCAGGTCTGAAGGTGAAAAGGAGACAACTCTCCCCTGAACATAGTTTATATGAAACCATGGAGATGAGGGATCAGTGATTGCTGGAGATAGGTTGATATAAAATTCTTTGACTAAGGATGGTGAAAAGAATGAGTGACATAAGACGGTCTGAAGAAGATGTTAAGCCTCTGATAGTGAAGAGGGTCCAACTTTTACAAAATTAGCCCAATGGATATTGTGCTCAACAAGAAAGGTTTTTGATTGCAATTGAGACCAAGAGGTTTTTTGACAAGATCGAAAAACAGAGGAATTTTTGCATCTTTGGCACAGATAGGTGTTGGTCGAGATGGCTAAAAACTAGAGGAAGGACGAAGATTAGGGTTAAGTCGGATTTTCTTAGCTATAGTCTTAAACCATCTAACCTTTGGGGGTTGAGACGCAGGGGTAACAGGAAGAACAAAGTTCCCCTCTTCTGCTCCATGTTTAGTCGAAACAGGGTTTGAAGAACTCGTTGCAGGAGGACATGAAGATTAACCAACTGAGGGAATGGTCTTACCAGAAGAAGAAGCGGAGGATCTGGAACGAGTGCCTGAGACATTCTTGTCAAGACTTCGACCAGAGGAACTTCATCTTCAGAAGAGTTGAACTCGATGTGAACAAGAACTGGACGAACTTATTTTCGAGCCAGAGTTTTAAAAACACAGTGGAGGAACAGATTGACGCCCAGATTTTGATTGCGAGAACACCATGATGATCTTAGAGACGATTGTAGCACAAAACAAAGGAATTCTCTGGTCTTAAGAGGCTGTGCGAACAAGTGAGCTAACAGGAAGAAGAAGAAGAAGAAACGATGCCCTAACTTGGAAAAAGAAATGATGTTTCATGAACCAAAGGGAAATGAATGGGAAACCAGATAGAAGGTGGAACGATGCAAAAAATTGATTGCTCAAACCTAGAAAAAGAAAAAAAATTTAAAATTGAAAATATAAATGATAATAACTGTACTAACTTACTTTAAATGTGATTAAAATAAAATGTTATAACTACTTAAGGCAAATTCCAAGTAAAGCTCATAATTTTTCGAACCGAACAGCATCAAGGGGTTTGGTGAAGATATCAGCTAAGTGATTTTTAGTTATCACTTGTTTGAGTGCAAAAATGTTATCTCAACCAGTTCCCTAATAGAATGATGCCTAATGTCAATGTGTTTGGTGTGAGAGTGTTGGATAGGATTTTTGGAGATGTTTATTGCACTTTCATTATCGCAGTAGAATATCATGGTCCTATTTTTAATCCCATAATTAGATAACATTTGTTCCGTTCGGAGAAGTTGAGCACAGTAGTTGCCTGCTACTATGTACTCAGCTTCAGCTGTAGACAGAGAAATATTGTTCTACTTCTTGCTCATCAAAACAACTAAATTATTTCCTACATAAAAACATCCTCCTGATGTGCTTTTTCTGTCATCAATATTTTCAACCCAATCAGCATCACTAAATCCAACAAGATCAAAATTATTGTCTCTAGACATCCAAATTTCATATTCAGTAGTTCCACTGACATATCTTATGATCCTTTTAACAGTTGCTAAATGTGATTCCTTAGGAGCAACTTGATATCGTGTACATACGCCAACACTATAACTTAGATCAGGACGACTAGCAGTTACAGTTAGGTACAAAAGACTACCTATCGTGCTTCTATAAAGGCTTTGATCAACTTCCCTTCCGTTAAGGTCTTGGGATAACTTAGAGCTAGTACTCATAGGTGTTCTCATGTGCTTACCATTATCTAATCCAAGCTTCTTAACTAAGTTCCGAACATATTTGGTTTGTGATACAAGCGTACCTTCAATACCCTGTTTGATTTGCAATCCGAGAAAATAGTTCAATTCACCAACCATGCTCATTTCAAATTCATCCTTCATCAACTTAGCAAAACCGTTAGAAAGTTTCGGGGAAGTGGAACCAAAAACAATATCATCAACATAAGTTTGTGCAATAACAAGATGGGTATCACTAGTTTTAAGAAATAGAGTTTTATCCACCGTATCTCGACTATATCCATTGTTGATGAGAAAATTTGTGAGTCTTTCATACCAAGCTTGTAGTGCTTGTTTAAGACCATAAAGAACCTTTTTCAATTGATACACGTAATCTGGATGATGGCTGTCTTTAAATCCTTTGGGTTGCTCCACAAAAACTTCTTCATTAAGGTAACCATTCAAAAATGCGCCCTTTATGTCCATTTGATGAAGTTTAAAGTTCATTGTGCATGCCACGACCAAAAGAATTCGAATAGACTCAAGACGAGCTATCGGGGCAAATGTCTCGTCAAAGTCTATTCCTTCAACGTGAGTGTATCCTTGAGCAACAAGAAGAGCTTTGTTTCTAGTGATGTTGCCATGTTCATCCGTTTTGTTCTTAAAGATCCATTTAGTGCCTATTACATTTACATCCGATGGTATTGAGACTAATTCCCATACTTGGCTTCTTTCAAACTGTTCTAACTCTTCTTGCATAACCTTAATCTAATTAGCATCAAGAAGAACTTCTTTAACATTCTTAAGTTCATTCATTGAAGTAAAGCATGAGAATTTCACCATTTCTCTATAATTCTTACGAGGAACATTTCTGGATTGTCTCCCCTAATGTAAGTCACCGATCATTAGTTCAGCAGGATGATTTAATTGCATTCTGGATGACGGTTCCTTGATTTGATATGTTTCTGGATTTTCTGTGTTGACTGTCATGTCCTCAGTGTCACTAACTGTTGCAATAGTTGGTCTGTTGGTTTCTTTAGCACTTTCAAAATCACTTTCTTGCAGGGGCTCCTTTTCCAGGCGCTTTTATTATCTTTTCCATAACAGAAATGTCAATTATTCTTTAAAAAAATAAACAAACCGTTATTCTGTTTCAAGATAGATTCATTAACCATTTAAGTGAGCTGGCTTCATGGATTTGATTTCCAAAATAAGAATGGTAATTATTAAAAAGTTACTTCTTTCACAGATAAGATTACCAAAGAAAAATGGTAGAGAATCTTGACAGCCAGTTATACCAAGATCTAAAAGCTAAACATTTTGCTAAAGTCAAGGATCCTGGATTTGCATCAAACATTACCAATTACACCCAAATCCTAACAATTTGGAAATCAAATTGGAAATAGAACATATGGTTCAAACTCTCAATCTACAATGTCTCGAGGTTAAGCTGTTAATGGCAACAAGAGAGGTGGTGGATCCAAGTATCGTGGAGGAGGTCGACCAAATAATAATTCTCGACCTAGATGTTATATTTGTGGAAAATATGGACACTCTATAGTAGTTTGCTATTACAGAACTAATTTTTATACATGAAACCTCCAAAGATAAACAATAAACCATGGGCAAATATTGTTACACCAAATGTAGTGAATGATTCAGCATGGATCATGGATCGTGGTGCTTCTCTCACTGTGATTTACCATGCATGTTGGATTGCCTTGTGACTTAGGTGTTCTGATACTTAGGAAAATTCGAAGTTTGTGTAGAATGCATGCCTTATGTTTGATGAAATGTATGAGTAGGACTTTAGTCATTTATTCTTACTAATTTGAATCGGTTTTGAAAGGAAATGTTTCTATGATCTAAAAACATGCAAAGGATTTTGGAAGTGGCGTTTAAATTAGGAATTTAATGGTGGGAAATACTGCTTGAAATTCATGAAAATATATGATCCTAGGGATATCTATTACACAGCTAAAACTTTATGGGCTCAATTGAGTGACCAAATCTTGCTATGTTGAGCTGAAATTTGGTGGAGACTTTTTGGGCATCCCAAAAATAAGTGTAGCAAATTTTGTCCAAAATTGATATAGGTAAGTAGATCAATTAAAATGAAATGTGATTGTCTATCACATGAAATTCCAAATTTAGGAAGTATAGATTAAATTTGAAAATTTTTGTGTCATGTAATACCCTGAATTTTCTATATTCAATTAAGTGAAATTTATCATCAAATCAGTGCCATTGGGTGCAAAATGAAACTAGGCTCATTTTAGGGCTACATTTAGCAGGTTTCAAAACTCTCATTTAGTGACCCTTAAGGATCCAAATCAAATTGAAATGAAGTAAGGTGACATGAACCAACTAATTGGACAACATATTCGAAAATTAGAACAATTGGTTAACGTTAGGGTTTTCATTTGCCAAACGCCCTTCAAGGGGTCCAAATTAGAAATAATTGTCATTTAGGGTATTTCGAGGAATCGAAATGACCCAAAACGAAACAAGATGACATGAATTAACAAAATAAACATCATATCCAAAAATTAAAATAATTGACCAAGATTTGAATTTTCATTTCATAGTGCCTTCAATGGGTTCTAAATAAGGAAAGTAAATGAAAACCAATTTGGCCAAACCATATATCGAAATTCTTAATTTTTTCATGTGATTCCAAAACTATAGGTTATTAATCATAATTCTTTGTGAATAAAAAGATATTAATTTTTGTCAAATTTTTGTGAACCCATGAGTGGTAATGAGGTCATCATGACATAAACATACGCCTTAACAAGTGCAAGTCACATGGGTGAAACATCATGATCTAGTATACCCTCACCCTACCCAAAACTCCATGCGATGTTCTTTTATTTGAATCTATATAAAATGATCTTATGTACCATTTAAATGATTTAGTGCACTCACATATATGGGGCATCACCCATGATTAGGAATCAAGACAAAACGATCTCATGTACCAAAAAGAATGATCAAGTATGCACCCACATAACCCAAAAACATCCCAACCATGCACATGTGAGTGTGTGCACATGTGAGCAACCAAATTACAAGTGTTAAATGTCTAATTAGAGCCAAACCCTAGCCGTCCCTTACTGTCCACACAATCAAAATTAGAAGGTTCCAAAATTAGAAGCTTTCCTTCTCTTTTGGCGTCAACTCAAGGGAAGAGACCGTGTGGTGCACCCGCCCTCATGTAAGCTTGATTAGAATGTTTCCATGAACCAACATTAAATTCCTAAGACCATGATCTAGTGTCATCTCAAGACTGATAACGTACTTCCCATTCTTGGCGTCCAAGAATAGAAAATAGGAAAGTTTCCCATATGAGTTGTGTGATGAACAAGCTATGAATCAAATAAGAATATTATATGAGCATGATCTGATCTAACTTGGGACGTCCCATAGTGATATTTGCATTATTCTAAGTCTGAAAATATACCTTGATATTAATTAAGAAATTTAATAAAGAACCAAATCATGGCTCATAAGAAAATTGGCAAGTTTAGTGATCCTTGTGCAAACTTGCCATACTTCTCTTTTGGTGTTTGGAAACTTTCTCAAAAGTGGGAAGCTGCCCATGCTGCCCAATGACGTCCCATATGCTCATGAGCTCCTATATAAACCCCCATAAGTTGCTCACAATCACTCATTCTAAGAACAAGAGAGATCCCTTATAATAGTGCTCTCAAACTTCTTCTTCTTCTTTTCTTTTCATTTTCTTTTATGCAAAGGCGAGAGGATTTTAGTTCCAGCATTTAGAAGCTAGTAGAGAGTTGTTTTATTAGTGTTTGGAAGTATTAAAGACGTTGGGAGCTTTGCTAGAATTTTGGGAAAATACATCTCAAGGTGGAAGTGATTTCTAGAACACCCCTTTTTTTATTCGAATTACTAGCATGTTCATTGTTTGTATGGCTTTAGAAATCAAAATAGTTTCAATTTTAGTATTTTAAAATATATTTCAGTTTCAGATTTAATCCTTGTTTAGATTTATGTATTCATCATATTCATGTCATGTTTAGTATCATGCTTAGGCTTTATTTGAAAGTATGATACATGATTATGGTTGTTTCATGATTTAATTTTCAGATTGTTCATATTCTGAATTTTATTTATCTTAGTTCCATGTTCTGAAATTTATTTGATGATTCAAGGATATAAGATTAACAAAAGAAGATGGTGAAAATAACCACGTACCATCATAACAAACATGTAGGTTGCTATGGATGTTCTTTTCATATGATTAGTTCATATGGTTTTAAGACCAAAGTACTTGGTTGGTGGGTAAGGTCCCCTAAGTTCTAAAAGTCCAATGAAATTGGCTAAGAAAAGCTATATTTCACTCTAAGGAGGTACTTTGTTAAGAACATCAAAGGCTTAAAAATCCTTATGGTCTAAAGTCTCAACTTTAAACAAATAGATGCTTGAAAAGCCTAATGTATGCAAGTGTTTGAAATAATTGAAATAGAAAGTCAAATTATGTAATTGTAAAGTAATACTGGCCCGACCCGCCTTATGGTAAAGTCCAAATTGAAAGTCTCGGGGGTTGGGGTGTTACACGTCAATTCGATGCATAGCTTGATCACAGAAAAATTGTGAAATTCATTGCACAATAAAGACTATGTAACTAAAATTTGACTAAGTATGAAAAATTGGGGATTTTAACCAAATTGGCCCCGTGTTGACCTAATTTGACCAAATTGACCAAATTGACCCCATGTTGACCAAATTTGATCGTGTTGATCAATTTTGACTAAGTTTGGCCAGTTGACCACGCTTGACCAAATTTGACAAAGTTAAATCTAAGTTGGCCAAGACTAATTAGAGACAGCAAAACTAGAATTGAGGCATGTTTCACAAAAAAGCTGAAATTGGATTTAAATAACGCAGATTCGCATGTATATTAGGGGTGTTCGTGGGTTGGGTTGGGTCGAGTTTAGAGTAAACCCGCAACCCAATCCAAACAATTCGGGTTGGAAAAGTTCAAACCCAACCCGAACCAACCTATGGTTAAATCCAACCCAACCCAAACAGTTTGGGTTCGGTTTGGGTTGGGTTGGGTCGGTTTATCGGGTTGGCTCTAATTCAATATTTTTTATTATATTTTAATGTTTTCATTACAAAATAACTATTAAATTAATTTTTTTTGTATGTTTATTTTTAATTATAAGATATAGTCAACTCATTATACATACAAAAATAATATTATTTTTGAAATCTTCTTATTATTTTGATTTACATAAATTTAACATTAGTAAAACTCAATGATGTCATCTTTCAAATTGAAATTCTTCTAGTGTGAAATAGATGATTTTGTAGAAAGAAAAAAATAATTATTATTAGTATTTGAAAATAATAGATGGTATTTATATAGAAAGAAGATTTGATATAACATAAATAATCATATCAATTTAAATAGTTACTTATAAGTTTATCATTTATATATAATAAAAATATTTCAAAAAACTTATTTTATTTATTTTTAAAAACATTTATAATTAAAAAAGAAGAATAAGTAAGATTGTGTTGAGTCGGTTTCGTTTGAGTTTTTAAATATTCAACCCGCAACCCAACCCAAACCTTTCGGGTTAGGCATTTTAAAATCCAACCCAACCCAAACAACTAATGCAACCCAACCCAAACCAACCCAAAAGGTTCGGGTTGGGCGGGTTGGTCAGGTTGATGAACACCCCTAGTGTATATTGCGAGATTGGGCTAAGTGCCAATGAGACATCGGTATGCAAGACCCAAGTTGAATAGTTTAATTCAGATGTTAGTTTAACTATAGTCCTTGCATAAAATATGAATGAAATGACATTGGTTGAACGATTTCATCTCATTTGAGCTTCATCAAATTGGTTTTGAGGTATATATACGTGCACACCGATAATGAAATCGTATGCTCAAGGTCTGAGCTAGGGTTAGGACATATGGTTAGTGTACCAAGGTTCTCGCTCAAGTGATGACACTTGAGGACCGAGCACGAAGTTGGGGTTTTCGAGGAATATGCTATGACCATAGGGTTTAGTTTGATGATTTGAAACTTTAGTCTAGATATAGTTTTTAGCTAGCATGAATTCAAGGTGTTCTTTTTTAATTGTTGTATGCTTTATAATTGTTTTTGCTGCATGCCATGTTTTTAAGTTCTGTTTCATCATTACTATTCATGCGTACATGCATTATTTTTAGGATGTTGGTTAAAAGTAATATGTTGAACTTACTACTCATTGAGCGTGTTGCAATTTAGTCTCACTATTCTACTACTGATATTTTAGGTTCATCAATGGCTAACAAAGGAAAGGGCGTGGTGATAACCTATTTTCCTTGGTGGTTCCCTTCATTTTTCTTAATTTTGTTTCAGGTTGGTCACTTGTGTATATGTAATTAATGGTCAAACTATATATTTTTGAAATAAGACAATATGTACTCTATAGTAGCAACTTCCATTATAGAAGAAAAGATGGTACTTGCTCATAGACTTAATTGTAATATTTTGTTTGCTCTCGCACTTCACTTGATGAATTCTTAAAAATTATTTTGATGTCAATTGGGGCTGCAATTTGGAAAGCATAACAGTGATTGGACAAATTTGACTCTATGAGTGATTTTATTAAATCACTGTGCCAGTCAAGCCACCCTTCAGCCTAGGGAAGAGACTCTGACTGTTTTATGTAATTATCACCAAACACTCTACTTTAAAATAAGCGCTAAAACAATAGTTCTTCACAAATGAATACTAAATATTTGAGAAAGTAGAGTTACCAAACACACCTTAAATTAGATTAGTGGTGAATAATTGAGATTAACGAGAAAATTTGAAATTTAATTCAAATAATAATGTACACCTTTCATTCTCTTGTTCAAAAAGGCCACCTAAAATAATCTAAATTGAGTAAATCTAGACTGAATTATTATTAAGTGAGAGGATGAAATTTCAAATTGAAAATTTAGCCATAAATCTTCATAGATCTCCATTGAATGCTAGCCAAGTCAAATGCTATTCATAATGGCACACCATGGGAATATCTCATTTTCATTCTCTTACCCTTCCTCATTTCTTCATGTTCAAGCCAAGAAGAAACTCAATTGAAGCATAGAAGCCAATACTAGTAATATAAGATTTGGCTTCATCCACCTTGAAGCCTCCAAGACTTTACTACAATCTACATCTATTCTACAACTTGATTTCTCATCTATCTAGTCATTTTCTTCATTCTTATTACACCACTGGGGCTCCTAATATCTATTCATTTCAGAAAAAATTTAGTTTCAGTCCTTTCTCTCCTGTTCTTACACCCTTGAAATGTCATTCAAAGAGAGAAATCAGCCACAAAATTTTCCCTTTCTAAGATGTTTTATGGCTTATGGCTTAAAATTCAATCGAATCTATTGGAGGAATAAGTGAGGAAGATATAAATTCCTAACTCTTATTTAATTTTTTTTTATTTTCCATGCATATTCATATATTCAAATAGTTATATTAGGATTAAAATCTGGTTTAGAACATTAGTTTGCATGTTAGATGGATTATGGTTCTTGAATTATGCAATAATTCATAATATGTATGTATAGGCATAAAATACTATAGTTTCCACTATCACATGTGGGTTGCAAATAATCACCGTTGAGTAGGGTTGGTCTATTTTAAGGGTTTTGTTTTTTTGTGTAGGTTGGTATGGGAACAATGTGTTTCTTTCGTAAAATGTTGTAAATATTATGATTGCACCAATTTCTTATATTGCTTTTGTAACTAATTGCTTTCACCATAATTAATTAATTATTATTATGCTTGCACCCGGATATGGATTAATTTAATGTTTACAGCTTAACAATAGTTAAGCAAGTTCGATTCAGTGGAATGAGCTTGTAGGTTGTTGTGCCACATGGGTTGCCCTTTGAGATAAAGAGAGAGACTCTCAACAACGTTGATTTTAGAGCATGAAAGGCCATGAAAGTTTGAGGTACTTAACAATTGTAATAGGCCCAAGTTAAAAGTTTTAAGATAAAAGCTTTAATATAAAACCTAGTTTTATGTGCACTGAGTACTATTGATAGATATAAAGCCAGGAGATATTCTGCATGATTTTATGGTAATGAATGATCTTATTTGGAATAATACACAATATGCCACCATGACGGTGTTAACATAGGCAACAACCTAGAGAGCCTTCGCCTCCACTATGACCCAAACCTAATCCTTTATAGAGGCTTGAAGAGACGATATGTGCTTAGTGAGAGATGCTATAGGCATCTACAACGATCATTTGCGATCATATTGATGGAGTTGGTGCCAATTTGCATCCTTAGTTCCTCTTGCAACAAAGTTGGAGTCAGCAATTTGAGAGCTAGCTGTAAATGAGGCTCCTAGACGAAGAATTACATCCCATAATAGGCACTTGAAGAGGTTTATGGATTTGAAGCCCAAGGAATACTGGTGAGGAATTAATCTGCAATAGGCTGAGGATTGGTTGCTAAAATTGAGAAGATTCCCTAGTTCTTGAAACTTGGAGAGGAGACATAGGCTCTTTTTGCTTCACATATGCTAAAAGGAGATGCTAATATATGGTGGTTATATATTTTGATTGCTAGGTGTCAACTGACACCTTGTGCTCATTTTGGAGTTGCTCTTGGACGCTTTTGTCCTTGAATCTGAGATGGAGTGAAAGAAAATAGAGTCTTTGGGCCTTCATTAAGGCATTATGTTTGTCAAGGAGTACACTTACTAGTTTATTCAACTTGAATATTGTGAACTTGGGTTGGTAGCAAATAAAAAATAATGGATAGGATTCCACCTTTGGGGCTAGAATCCCAATATTCGCTTTAGTGTCTAGGGCTTCAGCTTTGATTTTTTATATCAGAGGGCCTTATGGTATAAATTGGATCGCAAAGATGAATTGCCAAAAGTTCAAATTGTTAAAGGTGGAGTGTATCAAACTCCAACCACTATTTCAGGTATGGGTACATAAAGTGGATGATAGAACCATAAGAACTTCAAGAAGAAAAAGTTCACTCAAGGACTAGCCAACACCATCAAGAGTTCGCCTCCTGGCACAACTTCTTTTGGCAATCATCCCAACACAATCGTAACTACTGAGCCCCTGATCTGTACAAGCGCCAGTTCAGATTGAGGGTCAAGGCTAGGACAGAGGCTGGGATAAAGGTAGTAGAGGTTTAGGTTACCGGGCATTAAGACAATGTGCGCAGTCTAGGCCAACAGTGCAGAGGCAATTGTTTACATGTTATCTGTGTGGGTAGCTAAAGCATAGGAAACTTCCTATGTTAGTTTCCTCCAAACCTCAAGTTCTAACTCAACCTCTTCAGCAACAATTTCCTCTAATCCATCTTTTGCACCTACAACTATTTTTTCACCTACAATACCAACTATTTTGTTTACTTGTTCTTCACTAATATTACTGAACTTGTTCTTCCTTCACATCCTATGGTTACTAAAGCAAAAAATAGCATTTTAAAACCAAAAATCTATTATGCCATTGGTCCAATGTTTGAACCTCATACTGTTAAAGAGGCAGTAAAAAGTGTTTGTTGGAAGAATGTCATGATTGAAGAATTCAAAGCCTTAATTGAGAATGGTACATGGTCCCTTGTTCCTCATGATTCAGCTTATAATGTAATAGGGAATAAATAGGTGTTTAAAGTAAAATATAATACAGATGGCTCTATTAGCAAACACAAACCTCATTAATAGTAGAAGGGTTTCATCAAAATTTAGGCATTGATTTCCTTGAAACATTCAGTGCAATTGCCAAAACTTTTACTATTAAAGTTTTTATTCATCGTCACGCCAGAACACTGGCCTTTCAAGAAATAAGATGCCAATAGCACTTTCCTAAATGAAACCATCACTAAGAAAGTTTTGTTTGGAGCAACCTAAACTTTTTGTTAATTTCTCAAAACCAAATCATATATTTCAGTTACATAAGGCTCTCTATTTCTTAAAACGAACACCTAGTGCCTGGTATGATTGCTTAAGAAAGGCTCTACTGAGCTGAAATTTTTCCAAATCTAAAGTTGACTCATCTTTGTTCGTTCTGCATTAACAATCTCTATGTATCTATGTTGTAGTTTACATTGATGATATTCTTGTTACTGGTAATGACTGCAAGAAAATGGGAGAATTGATTCTTCTGTTAAATTCTCATTTTGATTTAAAGTAAAGGATCTAGGCAAATAGAGTTCTGTTATAGGATTGGAATTCCATCGTGATGAGAATAGTTTTCATTTGTCGCAAGCAAAATGCATTGTAAATCTTCTTGCTCGATTTGATTTCTCTCATGCCAAAGCTTGTGATACTCCAAACAACAACATGCATACAACTAGTTCATGTGCTGATAACGAGTGTTTTTTTTTTTTTTTACAGGACTTGACATCTAGTTAATTACAAACAAACTTGGTCATCATGAACATACCCTTCATTTCTCATCATCGAGCCATTTAAAGAGTCCTTGCTACCTCTCTAGGACAACACATTTTTGTTTTCAAGACAAGCCATTTGCTTAGTTTAATCTTCAAGCTTGTCTTGATGCAAATTGGGCTTGCTCACCAGATGATATTAAATTGATCAGAGGATATTTGTCTATTTCTAGGTTAATGTTTAGGGTCCGGCAATCCAAAAAGCAATCTGTAGTAGCAAGATCTAATGCTGAATCAGAATACATAGGCTTAGCAAATGCTGCTTTTGAAGTAGCATGGTTGCAGTCTCTATTAGCTGAGCTCCATGTCTTGTGTTCATTTTCTCCCATTAGATGGTGTGACAATACTAGTGCCCAAGCAGAGGCTTCCAATCCGGTATTTCACTCTGACACAAAACACATTAAATTGGATATTGATCATTTCGTGGTTCACAACGTTATTAATAGGGAAACTGATGTTCATTATGTTCCTACAACTGATCAACTTGCCGATGGATTTAATTTATCAAAGCAACTGCTGCTACTCGTTTTTTTCTTTCTTAGTGTCAATCTCAACATCATTGCATACCCACTCAATTTTGGGGGACAGTGCGACAGCACAATAACTGCTCATGTGTAACACTAGAGCTGAATTCAATAGCAGTTGATTCTGATATGAAACGGTCTGTTATGCCGTTGCAGTCTATTATACAGTCGTAGTTTGTTCTAGAAGGCTATTAGAATTGATGAACAGATGTAATGAAAACGTGTCTATATATGAATTGTACTGAACTGATTCTTTTACTGAGTTTGATAAATTGAAGAGAGTCCTTCTTCCTTTCTTTTCTTTCTACACTTTTGTTTTCTGTGACTCTTCAAGGTCAAGATTAACTGTTAAACGTTTAAAATTGAAGCATTTTAAATTTCAGATATGAGTCTAATTTTGTTTTGTTTCCCTCCAATTGTCTCAAGCCACTTTAACTAATGTTTTGATGAATCAGTACGTTAAAATTTTCACTCTTCACCGTAAAATACTAAATGTGTCCCATTAGAAATGATGATGCATGTTCCGGATTTCACATTATAAATTACAAAATACATTCCTCATTCACAATAGATCATTACGTGAAGTTTTACAGGGGAATTATGACCAAACATATCTCATCATTCAAGGCAAAAGCGATCTGGGAATGATGATATCCCCAATGTTGTTGTGCCATGGATCAGCCAAGTGAGTCGCCAGATTCTCCAAAGGTCCTGTTCCCGGGTAAGCTGATTGTTGCACACAGAATCCCACAAAAGCCAGCAATGCTAGGCGACCTGAAACACCAAATATAATATATATTAGTATGAACATATTAGTTTAGCAGTGATTAAATCTTTCATAATTTTTTATTTTTTTAGTATAAAGTAGAGACCATTTTTAATCTCCTTGACTTTGTACTCCTGAAATTTGACTGGGTCTTTGGAGTAGCCAAGGGGATCAAATGCTCCACCGGGGTACTTCTTCTTCTCCGGATCTTTCTCCATGCTGCGTTGGTGCTCCACAAAAGCAATTGCAAGGAACTCAATCACTAAAATGGTTGGAAGTGTGCCCCACGGCACTGGGTTGCCCAAGTAAGTTGCTTGCCCCCCAGGTATAGCGGCCCACTCCTGAGCCTGCACCCAGTTACCCAACCCCAGTGCCTCTGGAACCAAGATCCCTGGCTGCAGAACAAGAGCAATGCAGAGACCAGTATTAAATTAGGCGATGCAGCAAACAAAAATCACGGGTAGATGTATCAGTACTGAATTGCTTTCGAACTTACCACCGCAAGCATAGCCCATCTGCAGTGGATGAGTTCTGATTCCTTAAATCTCTCAAGGTTCTCAGGTACTGCTCCCAGTCCCAATGGATCGAACCCAAAATCCCTGTTGCACCGAAGAATAAATATAATAGGATAAAAACATTCACTAGCAACAGTCCTTTTTCAAATTTCAATTACGTACCCTGGCGCTGAGCCATCGAGGTAAGGCGGGCGAGGCTGGCCAGGCATCCAGTCGGCGGTCATTGTGAAGCGCGAGCAGGCATTGGTGGTGGCGGACGAGCTGGGTAAAGCTACTGCGGTGGCAAATTTGGATTTGGAGGAAGAGAGAACAGAAGGGTAAACAGCTGCAACTCCGCAGCTCCTCAAAGCGTTAGACGCCATTGTCCCGGATGCGTGGAGCTACTGGTGTTTGTGGCGAATGTGATGAGTGAATTGTTTCAGTGTGGTAATGTGGAAGGGAATTAAGAAGTATAAGACGAGAGGGATATAGGCGAATCTGAAAGCTGGATCTCATTGGCGAATGCAATCTGGTCTATCCCATGTTCACTTGCCACGTGTCTTTTCTAATCTCTCTGGTGGTCCACTTGGCTGATCGGCTCGGATTCTTATTTTGTATGGTGGAGCATGAACGACGAATGATTTGTACAGGCCCAATAATATCGGAACGTTTATCTGTGAGCTGAATATTTTTCTACTTTCTACAGATCTCAAAACAAACTAATGTTCAAGATTTTTTCAATGCTCTCGCGTCGACATTATTTGTGTTTAATTTAGTTAATTTTATTAGTAATGATAAATTAATATGATAATTCTCGTGCGTTACAATAAATTTTTTCTTAAAAGACAGATTATATATATATATATATATATATGCATGAAAAAAATTAATAAATAATAATAAGTTATTAAAAAATCTTTTTTTCCTTCAATTCCGAAAAATTTTAAACATTAACTTCATTTATTTATTTATTGATAACATATAAAATAATAGTTTTCTTTCTTTAGGTTTCAAGTTATTATTTTGTCTTAAGTTTTCAAAAATTTAGGAACAGCCTTGATTGAAGGCAGCTTCTTGTATTGTTTTTAATTAATTTTCTGTATATAAAAATCTTTAAAAAAAAGTTCAGAGAAACTTTTTTGGTTACTAATTGTGATTCAAAAAAATTAAGGAAAAGAAGACAGCTCAAGGAAAAAAAAAAAAAAAAGCGGAGAAATGGTATATTTGAGTCTTTCTTTTGTTTGTTTTGTGAGGTAAGATCTAACTTTTTTTTTTTTTTTTACATTAGAATTTTGTAAAATTCATAAATAACTAAATAAGCTTTCAGTCTTTTCCTAAATCTAAAAGAGTTTTTGTGTTAAATTATTTTATAGGAACCAAACTTTCAAACAGCAACATATCAACTGAAAATAAAATCATAGTTTATTTTTAGAACTATGTTAAAATTGCATTTCAAATGCAGCCAAAATATAATGTTACAAAAATTAACTAATTCAAACAAAAAGTTTGTATAGGAATTTGATTACTTGTATCTCTGTAGCCTTTAATCATAATCTAGTAACTATCAACCAACATGGATTAATTTTAGGATTTATACAAATATTATTATGAAGCTCGCCCTTTTGGCTAGTTGACATATAGATGTTGTGGCGGATTTCAAATAATTGAGACATAATAGTTAACCATAGTTATAGTTTTCAGTGTATTTTATCACGATAAAAATCGTCAAGTGAACCAATATTGTTAGGAAAAAAAAACAAAAATTAAAATATAATAAAAAAGAACTCAAGCCAAATAGTTTATGTATTTGTAAGAATTAGATTATCATAAACAATGAAGAAAACTTGAATCATAAGATCATAAAACCTTTTAGGTTGTAAAATTTTGAACACTAAATTTTCTCAATCGTGCTTGAGAATGCGTGAGTTTTTTAGTTTGCATTGTTGTCCTGGCCAGGTGTTATATCCCCACAATTCAAATCCACATTTACTTGTTTTTTTAAGGTTTTTTTAAAAGCTAAATTTACCCTCAACCTTAAATTTTCCCCTTTTTTTTGGCATAATCCTGTTTTATTTTCATTTTTATTTTTAAAAGGTGCAGACAGATACAAGAAAAAGAAAAAAAAAAGACCTAAAAAGAGAGTAAGAGGAGTGCACTGTAACACCCCAGCTCCCGAATCTATCACATATGTCATAGGTGACGTGATTGTCTCGTAACTGGAGACGTCATTACTTTCGAGTGCAATTAATCCTGCTTTCTATCTGAGAATTAAGGATATTACTTTTTCTTTACATCATTTATCACATTTGTTAGTTTCACCAGATTATATCCCAATGTACAATATAAAGTATAAATACAGATATTTAGAAACAAAATAACAATAATCTTAGAATTTCATAATAATTGAAGACATTAATTTATGATCAATCTTGTGGGCCCCATAGCCAACTTTTGATAATACAAATACTGTATGTTCTAATGACTAACAACTGACATGATCAAATATGGTGGGTCACATGCCCTACAATGCAGTTCATTTTCTACTATCCTCATACTATGAGGCACACTATCATGAATGAATATTTTTACATTTATGTGCATGAGCAACGTCTTTAGTAGTTACCTGAAAAAGAGTGAGTGGGGTGAGCTCAAGAACCCAGTGGGTCATACACAGTACATCAATAACATTATTTAAATCAAACACTGAACATGCAAACACTTATCATCCATTAGGCGTTTCAAACATTTATTTATCAACAGGCGTTAATTTGACCGAAAGGTTTAACCTCTGTGCTCCAAATCTGGGGAAAGAGATCAATCTTGAAACTCAAACCCTTCTCTGTGAAGTAGGATCATTTTTGAAACCTAGTCCACTCTGGTATCAATCCTGACAATCAGTTCTAATTCTACATGGAACACACAAGAAGAATGTCTGTCCCCGCGTCGGTACGTGGTTGAAATCTTTATTTAATCTTATTTTTGTGTACAGAGCATAATAAATATTTCATCAATATTTAAACATTTCATCATTATGACATCATAAATCAATATTTTCATGAATGAAAACAATGACTTTCGATTTTTGATGTAGAAGATCGTACAAAACTCAACTACAGAGCATACTCTCTCGGTCATGAGCAATATAAATCAAAAAAGAAATGAAAATCATTAAATCAATATTCTTGCATACTTCTAGGCATTCAAACAATGTAAACATCACATATTCAGCATTAAAATTCAAATAATACTAGAGAGTAGAGTAATTACTTCCACCTCAATCTTTGAGTTGTTATTCCCCCTTGTTCCAAGATTTCGCCTATCAGTATTCATGATCTACATTTTGAAAACATGATTTAATAACTGTCCATGAACAGTACATGTGTACAATATTGTATATATGAATAGTACCGTATATATGAACAATGCTAAATAGTAACAATGAACAGTTCCGTATATATGAACATTAGACTACGTATGCGTACTGAAATGAATAACGACATCTCCAATCTTAAATAGATACTAGAGCAGAGTCATTATATTTGCTTTAATAAGAAGAACTCTTTAATTGCTTTAATAATAGATCTTCATTACTGCTATGCAGAAACTGGGGTTTTCCCCTTCCTACTACTATATTTGCTGTCTAAAACAGCCGAAGAACAAGAGAAGAGAAGAGAATAAGGAAAGAAATTATTTCTTTCTTGCTAGAATAAATTTTCAGAATGCCGGGGGGGGGGGGTTTATATAGATTTTTCTGGCAGAAAAAAACGAAACTAAACAGTAGTTAATAGTTTGTTACTGTAGCTACAGTAACCACCAAATCTTAATTTGTCTGCCGACAAAATAGTGACCATTTTTTTTAATAGTAATTGTATATTTGAATAGTACCATATATTTGAACAGTAATTTTTTTCTTTTTTTTTACTCTAATTTCGGGTATTACAATACCAAAATTTCAGGTATTACATGCACATAGTGTTAGGACTACCATACCACATAACTATGCATACGTGACGCGACAACTCTTTACACATTTAGCATGCCCCCATAGGAATTGCAAATTTTATATGGTACTCAGCCCATAAGGAAAAAAGGAATTATGACTTAAAAGAATCTTTTTCTTTCCATTTTCTTTTTAGGATGTTTCTTTTCTTCGTGTGCTTGAATTAGAAAGATCGTTTACCATCTTGAATTATAATATTTTTAAAGTAAGAAATCTAGGGAAACCTTTTACCATTTTAATGCATGATTTGCTTCATGTCAAAATATGTTTTGAAAAGTAACAAGTTTTGAAATCATCTTCCTAAATTATCTTTTGTGTTATTTCTAGAACATAACTTGTAACTAATCTTGAAAAGTTTTTCAAATTTAAATAACCTACTTAAATTAATGAGCAATGTAATTTTTCCATGTAAGAAATACAACTTAATATTTCAGAAAGGATGAGAAGCATTTAGAGGCTCTAGAACACACTCAATATATCAGAAAGAAGGAAATTTGTCTTGTCATTTTTGTGATCTAGTTTTTACAACTACACTCATAGTATGCACATAGTAGATCCTTCTCTTATGAAAAGTCTTGTGTGTGACTACCTATAAATTTACTAGATTTTTAGAGGCTCAAGCATTAAAGTGGAATGTGTACTCCTAATATCCAAAGATCTTGTGTTTCCTTATTTTGAGCTTGAGCAATTATTGTAATAAGTGTTGTTTCTCATATCCTTGTAAAAAGTGAGGTTTTGTGTGAGTAGACTCCCAAGGTTTTCAAAATCAACATGGCATGGCTCTTGAGTTAATAGTGGTTGATCTATATTGAGAAATTTACGTGCAAGCTTAAAGACAAGTGTGGTTGTCTTGATTTTACAAAGATTCAAGTTGTGAAGTGTGACATTAGTAAGTTAGATCATTGTGTCTATCTTGTTGTAACAATTATATGATTTAATCATAGAGAAAATTTTCTCTAGGCTAAGCTCCACAAATGTAAGATTTTAGCAAATTACGTCAACAATCTTATGTCTTATCTTGTTTATCTTACTCTATTTCATTTTATTCCTCCTTTATAGGGAAATTTTACTTTCTTCTTCTTAGATGAGAATGTTTCTCTCTATGGTGCCTTTTTATCTGATCACCATGAATAGATCGCTAGTTAAGATAACTTGAGTTTAGGCTTATGGACTAGTATACCACCATTCCATGTATGATTTCTACATAGTTTTGTTTAATGTCAACTAGCATGACGACTTTTACCTTAAAGAGTGTCCCCAGTAGTTGATGAGTTCATGAGAAGGTGTACTTGAAGATTAATTGATAGATTTCTATCCAACAAAAGAAAAATATGGAGGATAGTCCTTTTAGTCTTAATGTCAATCATACATAAAAAAATTGTTTAAAATGGCTAATGTTTAAAAATGATCACATATTGATGTCTTAATAGTTATAATGCATGAAATTTGTCTATTTTGATCCATTGGGCTCCTTTGAACTCACCCCTTTCATCTTATTTTTCAAGTACTTATAGTCCAGGGCAAGCTCTATGATTTATTCCACTAGTGATTGTTTTGGTTTATTATTTGGTTAATTTGATTTAGGATTGTTGTAATGGTCGGTGGATCTAATTTATTTTATTGTTGCATTTGAAACCATTTTTATGGTATATTTGGTATCCATTTCATTTCTTTAACCGGTAGTGTTTATTAGTGTTTGGTGGACTTTATGATCTTCGATTGAGATAAGATGATGGCATAATATCGCATCCTTTGATTAGTCATGTATACTTGATACAATGAACTTTGCTTTGCTTATTGGCACTTAAGGCATTATGATAATTTGACCTTGGTATGATTGAGTAATCAGAGATTGGCATGTTATAGATGGACCTCTCAAGATACTGGAAGCTTAAGTAATGCTTAGGCGAATGGGAAAACACTGAAGCCAATAGCGGAAGTAGTTAAGGAAGGGTTGGAGTTGGCTAACCCGGAACAACCATTAGAGGAACAATGAAGATCAAAAGTTGGAAATGTCAAGGTGTAAGGAATCCCCTAATAGTTCAAGCATTGAATAAGCATGTCAATGTGCATTCCCCTAATGTTGTTTTGCTATTAGAAGCCACGAACAAGAATAAGAGGCTGAAGAAGATCCAACACATGTTTTGTTTTGCTAATTGTTTTATAGTTGAGCCTATAGGGAGAGTTGATGGCTTGTGCATGCTGTGGAATGAAGCAAAGTCTATCTAGGTGTGCATGTTGTGGAATGAAACAACACGCACAACATGTTGTTTCATTGAACTTAGAAAAAATGACAAAAATAAAAACTATGCTAGGAAATTCATGGTGACATACCTCAATTCGTGTCTTGTAAGCAAAAGATAGCAATTTGAGATGCTATCTAGTATCATGAGAATGAGGAAGAATTTGATGTATTTTCCGTGAATTTATCATCATAGATCAAGATCAACAACCTAGATTAATGTTGCCTTATTTTTATTTGATTATTTTTAATTACTTTAGAGGTTGATTTCGTTTCTTAATTAGTACAAGTCTAATTCTTTTTACTTTATTTCTTATTTGATTTGTTTCCAATTAAATTGGAAATATTACCATTGATTTAATTTCTTAATTAGTTTACATTCATTTCTTTATTAATTGTTTGATAATTTTATAAAAGGGGTTAAAGTGAATCTAATGAGACATCTTAAGTTGAATAAAATTTAATCTCTTATTTTCTAGTAAGTTTTTATTTCTCTATTCTTGTTTTTGTACCATTGTTCGTATCAAAACCTTCTCTTCCGCTTTTTTCTCAATTGTTTTCTCTCTTTGTGGCATTGTTCCCTTCTTTCTTTCTCTTTCCTTTCACCTTTCTCTCTTTCTTAACATACATATTTTTTACTTCACTCACCAAATCATAACCCCATCATCATAGTTGTTGTTGCACCAACACCACCCTAGTCGCAAAGAAGATCTTCACCAACGACTATTCAACAACACCACCGTTTTAAATCCCTGCTTGCAAGAACTCATGCTACCTAAAACATATGCACTATTTCATATAAACTTCTTTACTTTATTATTGCATAACTATCATTGCTTTAGTTAGGTCATATAATTGACGCATTTAGTTCATTCCATCAACCCAAAAAAAAATATCCCTTTTTTAGCCATTCATACATTTTGACACCCCCTCCTAGAAAAATATACTTCACCCCTTTCCTTAGCCATTCACAAACTTTGTACTTGGGTTGCCTAACATTGCTCGGGGCCACGATTCCTTTCTTATTGTAGTGGATAGATTTTTGAAGATTACCCATTTTATTCATTGTAGCAAAACTATTGATGCTATTCATGTAGCCACATAATTTTTTTGATGAGGTGTTTAATTCTATTGTGTTGACATAGATGTTTAGTTTATTAGGTATTTTTGGTACTCAACTTAAACTTTTCTTCTTCTTATCACCTACAAATGGATGGTTAAGTTGAAGTCGCTAACTAAAGTCTTAGCTCATTACTTTGGTGTTTAATTGGTTATAAATTGAGTCATTGGGATTTGTTATTACCTACTACAGAGTTTGCCTATAATAGTTTAGTTAATCACACTATGAGCAAAAATTTGAGATTATGCATGTTCAATTCCCACAATAGCCTATTGACTTTATTCCTTTATCCTTTGACTTTTTTCCCTCTAGTCTGCTAAGTCTTTTGCCCAAAATATACATGGGCTTTATGCTGATTTTAGACACAAGGTTACACTTTGATATGAAAATTATAAATTTAATATTTATGTGCATCATCATAATGTTGAATTTCACAAAAATGATGATGTAATGGTGTGTATCTGTTTTGAAAGATTTAAAATGCATTATGCTCGTGCTTCTAGCCCTTTTCATATTCTTCAAACGCTTGGATGTAATGCTTATGTAAATGATTTGCCTATTTTTTTGTCTATTAGTCCAGTTTTTAATGTTTAGGGATTGTACCTGTATTGAGGCACTTTTAAGCCTCCCACCCGACATAATCTGCCTATAGGTAAATCGTCCACTTGTCCACTAGTTTCAAAGCTTCCTTTTGTACTCCACTTGTCCACTAGTTCCAAAGCTTCCTTCTGTACCATTGCCTGTTGCTGATTAGATTGACAAAGTTCTTGATGATGACATTGTGCCTACTTTAGAGGGTGGTTTTTAAGTTATTTTGTTATGTTGCATGGATAACCAATGTCTGATGTGACTTAGATTCCTAAAGATGTGTTAGGACCCCTTCCCTAGGATGAAAAACGAACCGACTGGCACAGTGTCCCAACAAACCTGCTCGCAAGCTGAGCTTGCCAAGACACTGTTAAGCCTCAACATACAACGCACATCACACACTTTCAGAGTAATCATAAGGAATGCAGAAGAAATTTAATACACAAACACCAATAAGAACTTGATATTTATCCAAAAGGGTCATTATGACATATGTAGCAACGAGAGTGACTATCCATTATATACAAGCTTTCCTCACTCCTATACATAGGTTCTAACCCTCAAGATACAACAACAGAAAAGGAAATACAAGAAAGCCTACCAAAAAGAATAAGGGAATGCAACTCTATACGATGACCACTCCCTTGCCCTTATCCACGGCTGAAGAACCTAAAAAGTTATAGTAGTGAACCTAATTGTCCACGGCGGCTTAGTGAGTAATGCAGTCTAATTCAAACTTAAAACAAGTATTCTACAAATAAAACATGTGCCATGAATGCATAAGCAATGACATTAGTATGTGAATGCAATAGTAAACACAATTTAAATTCATAATGCAGTCGTGCACCTTTATTCAAAAACAGTTAAATAATGAAAACATTCGCCAAGGCTTGCAAGCTCTTCGAGGCAACTAAAAATCACTCGAGTGGGTTGAAGACAGTTAGATACATCGTGTCGACTTCAATTAGGTCTTATTGTCGTTGCCATCATCGTAATGACTAACATGGACTTATTGTCGTTGCCTTATTGTGACGGCCCGATTAGGTCTTATTGTCGTTGCCATCATCGTAGGCCCACAGAACTCCCTCGGCGGGCACTCTGTGCTAGGTGATCACCTATCGGGGTCGTATGAGAGACCGACACAACTCATCCTAACCCTGTACTCTCGGGCTTCAAGACTCGGTGCACTTTTCATTTAAAACCCATTTAAAAGAATGCAGATTCATCACAATATGTAATCTCATTTTCATAATGTACAGAATAATAAGCTCTAAGAAATGAGTTAGAAAACACTACTTACAGGGATGCTCAACTCCTGGTGTTCCTCTCGCGACCGATCGCGTCCAGCTAGCACTTGGTCCTGGAAAATTGACGTAACTTTTTAATATTAACATGGGACTTGGCTCACTCTAACTGTACATCATTGGTGAATCAATCACTTGACCAAGTCAAGAATAGTTCCTTATGTTCGTTCGCCTTGCCTTAGTTACTAAGTCAATTTGATTGACCTCGGTCAATCTTGGTTAACCCTAATCAACTTATCATTTGCTGACCTAGCTGGTCAACAGAGTCACACAGGTTCAATTCTGGTCTTCATGGAGTCAATTGGGCCAAAAGGGTCAATATTCCCAATTCCCATCACTTAGGCACAACCTTAGCCTATGGCCCTATCTATGCAACCATTTTCTCAATTTTTCTGGCAATCCGTTCATTGGATCTGCGCCAAACTTTGCAAAACTGTTCTAAACTTCCTAAAGTTTTCCCAGAATTTTAAATCACAATTTTTGAACCTCATTTACTCGAGTTTCTAAGTATGATAACAAAACTGCACAGATCCCGTATACCCTGTGATAGGCAATGACTGTTTGCCTTAATTGACCTACCTACACACATCACAATGTCCTGAAATTTGGTAAGAAACTTCTAGACATATCTAAGGACCTCTCCACCAAATTTCAGCTCAATCTACCTAGGTTTGGTCAGTAAGTTTTATCACAGAAATTTCAGCCAAATTGTAGGAAATTTCTGGGTTCATAGATTCTACCATTTTTCTAGTGTTCTTTTCCTGCATTAAATCACAATTCTATGGGTTGTTTCTTGTGTCTAGTTGCAGTTTACAAGTCATAACACATCCATTATTCACAAACACTTCGATTTAGTAACATCCAACATCAAAAACATGTCTATCTTCCATCAATATTCTGCTATATTCTAAAGAACACAAGGAATTTGCTCTAGCACCCTACAATCATGGCATATTTGCAAGTGTAATAAAACACATCTACAAGGGCTCAAGGTCAGGTGTTTATACCTTTCTGGAACCTCTACTATGGGGTCTACAATGCTTCTGGTTCCAGTCCAAAAGGGTGCCTTTAGGTGTCCCAAATATAACTCTTATTTTGGTCTCAAACTCTTTCTGTCGGCACTGTTGCAACAGTAAATCTAACAGTCAGCAACAGTGGCTTATACGACATATTAAACGTTTCAGTTTCTGGTTCTTACCACTTGGACACTTGAATACTCATGATAAGGAGTAGAATGATGGACTTTTACCTCAGGGACGTGCCTAGAGTGGTTCAAGAGTGAGCTTTCCTAGGGTTGCTCCAACTGTCTCTGTTACACAGCTGTGACAGTGAGTAAGTGATCAACTTCAAGGGTTCGAAAATCATGTACAAGGCCCTATTTTTCGTTTTCTAACTCTTGAAGGTCAAAGTACATACGAAAATGAGGAGAGTGGACAGTTTTACCTCCAAAAAAGAACTGGAAATGGCCAAGGTCCAAAGCTCCAAAGGTGGTTCCAGCACACACTTTTTGATTTTTCTGGGTTTGAACAGTGTGGACAACACCTCTTCTTAATGATTTTTGCTTCAGACGACTCCAAAACTGGGCAAACCACTTGTAGAATTTTGAAGATGGTGTACAAGCTTCAAATCAAGCTATAGTTTGCTGGATTTGGTTGAGAATTGAGGAAGTTCTAAGTTAGGGAAGTTTGCTACAGAAATATGGAATTTCTGGACTTTGAGCTCAAAGAAGCCATTTTGTTGCATGGGGGTGCTTGCTTGGCAAAGGTATGGGTGATATGTGGCTATCCAGGTGGCACTCAAACCTCACATGTTGGATGCCCAGTTGGCAGCATTCATTGGCCACAATGGAGGCCATGAAGTGATGGCCAAAACCATGGATCTAAACCATGAACTCCCATGGTTTTATGCTGAAAAATGACCAAAAATACTAAAAATTCGTCAAAAAACGTGTCATTTTGCCTAAAATCCAAATAATCCTGCACAAAAGACAAAACAAGGCAAAAAAGGGGCAAAAGAAGGGGACTTGGACCCTCTATGCGCGTGGGCTGGCCCACACTAGGCCTCAAGGGTGCGCTGGGTCGAGCCCCAGGCCCGACCGGCCCTCAGCCCGTGCGCACCAGCGTTCGAGATTTTTTTTTTATCTTTTTCCTTATTTCCTTATATACATAAATATACCAATATATATATATATATATATATATATATATATATATGTCCTTGAT